>PPOP03000043.1:0-88681 GCA_003708535.3 Kazachstania bromeliacearum | reverse complement strand
CGTCATACTAGTAGCACGTGACCAATTATAGCATCATAAACTATAAGCATATTGGTAACTACAATATCGGACATTTTTTGAATAAAAGTGCAAGAATGTTAAATACTTGGGACAAAGTGACAACAATGATTTTAGTACCCAGTAATACTAACTCTAGCCCCAGATATTAGCTGTAAAAGTAACAAATTAAATTGTCGTTAAATCTACCCTTAAATATGCAGCTAGGCCCACTTTTCAAACCGTTTTGTATGGCACTGTGGCCGAGTGGTTAAGGCGACAGACTTGAAATCTGTTGGGCTCTGCCCGCGCTGGTTCAAATCCTGCCGGTGTCGACAGTTTTTTTTGCTTTTGATTCAGTCTAATCCTTTACCAACTGGATGTGAGAATTGATCTTATATTTTATGAATGTAATATAATATTACAATTTACCAGAATATGACCGGTTACACTCCGACGACTGGCGAATAGACTGTTAAAAACCCAATAATTTTCGTTATATAATACTTTCTATAAGTTATATGTTCTAGCAATGGTAATACCTTGGGCCACATTTTGAATACGTGCATCCAATTTATAACCTTGCTTTTCCAATTCGATCATACGTTCAGGTAATTCACGTAAAGGCACTTTAAAACATTCAATGAATTCATTTTCTTCCAATTGTGCCACTGGGTTCACATTTTCAGGTAAAGTCATATCGACTTCGACAGTGACTAAAGACATATTTGTGTTAGTGAAACCTGGATCATTAAAGATCACTGGACTCTTATCAACCACTTTCCCAATGTACCCAGTCTCTTCTTTCAATTCTCTCAAAGCTGCAGTTTCGATGTCTTCATCACCATCAATTAAACCGGCTGGTACTTCAATACATACACCTTCCACTGGTGGTCTAAATTGTTTTTGTAAAAGTACATCATCTGGAGTACCATCTTTATATTTCAAAATAGTAAACATACCAATACCATCAATACCACCCGACCCTCTTGTCATACGAATAGCACTGTCCCATTCTCTTTGTGCACCATTAGGATCTAAATATGTCAATTTTTCTAAACCGATCCATTTACATTCACTAGTGTCCTTCACTAAACGATTATTCAATAACTTTGCATTTTCTGGTTTACCCTTTACTACACTCATTGCACTAAAATATCGAGGAATTGCTAGATTGATCACTTTTGAGTTAATAATCCTCGAGGACATTACCAATTAAGAATCAAAGAATAAAAATCCATTTAACCTTATTTAATTTTTCTAATTCAATAAAAATCCTTAAATAATTTGTGTTAAGTTCTGGGTAAACGCTTTTCTTTGCCTGTATTTTGAAAAATAATTGGAAAATTAACTTTAATGGATAGTCATTGATTCATTGATTGTGATATATCTCCGTGTATTGCTTATTACTGCCCAAATATATGACTATGGATTCCAATTTGAAAGCACAGATTCAAAAATACCTGGTGGAATCGGGAAATTATGAAAAGTATGGAGTGAGTTGAATGATCCTAATATATATCTGCTTTATTCTGTTTTACTAACAAGAGTTACATTTCCATGAAAGAATATCGAACACATTGACTGAAGAATTGTTGAAGGAAGGATGGGTTGATAAAGTTAGAGATATGGCTACACAAGAAATCAATCATAATGAAAAATCCACATATACTGAAGTTTTATCTAAGATTGAACCAAAGGCAATGGGTATGTGATTAAATATTTTACAATGCTGTCTCCACGTTTCATTTACTAACAACAAATTAAAAAAATATACCATTTTAATATGGTTATGTTTCTCTTTTAATCTTCATAGATATGGTATCTCAAGCTACTAAACAAGATATATTGGTGCAAATAAAAGCATTCCTTCAAGAAATTGTTGAAACTGAATAATAGTTTTGCTTTGATATGGTACGATCTAATGTAAATTATAATTCACTCAACAAGGTTATTGTGGGTCAATTTTAAATGAATGGCCCATATAATATGAATAGCAACTGAAGTTGATCTGCACGAATAATCATAAAACGAACAGTACCTAATTTAATGAATATTCCACAAAATAACAATATAAAAAATCCATTAATGATGGACTATAATCTTTAATTAAAATATATGTATAACAAATATTTAATCTTTATTATCATTACATTCCGGTAACCAGTAGCAACGGGGTGGCAAGATTTCGAAAAACATTTCTTTTTTTTTAGATGCCTTTATTAATTGTGAAAAGTTCATTAATCTTAATCATCTCTTAGTATAATGATAGTACTCCCAAACTAGTTTAAGAATAGTAGCGAAAAATGTTGGAAGAAGGTGGGTTTATTCGTAAGAGACTCACTAGAAGCACGAGAGCAAAGAATGTTAAGAAAGTTAACTATGCAGATGAGAGTGATCTGGAAGATGAGAAGGATATCACTTTAAAGATGGAACCTACCCCAGATAATGATTTTAAATTAAGTGATGATGAGGAGAACGACAAGTCGTATGTGGAAGATGATACTACACCTTCGGTGAAGGATGAAGATATTGAAGAAATATTTGATGATGACAGGGATGTAATTGATCTAACAGTAAAAGATGAAGAAGACGATGATGAACCGTTAGCTAAAAAGCGTAAGACCACAAGAAAAAGAAAACCTGCTAAACGGAAACCACCAAAGACTACACCATATCAACGTAATACACAAAGATTATTTGATAATCATCCAGAATTAAAGGATGTCTTCCCTGAATTACAAAACTCTCCAAAATATGAACCAGTAAGGGCAGAACAACCTAGTAATATGTCTATTAAACTTTTACCCTTTCAGTTGGAAGGTTTACACTGGCTTTTGAAACAAGAAGATAGTAAATATGCTGGTGGTGTGTTAGCAGATGAAATGGGTATGGGTAAGACTATTCAAACTATTGCATTATTAATGCATGATGTCACTAAAAGACCTTCTCTGGTAGTAGCTCCAACTGTGGCCTTGATGCAATGGAAAAATGAAATTGATCAACATACAGATGGGAAATTGAAAATTTATATTTATCATGGTGCTAGTAAGACAAACAATGTGGCCGATTTGGCAGAATATGATGTCATCTTGACCACTTATTCTGTTTTAGAATCAGTGTACAGAAAGCAAACGTATGGATTTAAAAGAAAAAATGGACTGTTCAAGGAAAAATCTGTCTTACACAACATTGATTTTTATAGAGTCATCTTAGATGAAGCTCATAATATTAAGGATCGTCAAAGTAATACTTCTAAAGCCGTTAGTTGTGTGAAGACGGAGAAAAGATGGTGTTTAACGGGTACACCTTTACAAAATAGAATTGGTGAAATGTATTCGTTAATTAGATTCTTGAATTTAGAACCTTTTGCCAAGTATTTCTGTACTAAATGTGATTGTGCATCTAAGGAATGGAAATTTACAGACCGTATGCATTGTGATAGTTGTAATCATGTGGTTATGCAACATACAAATTTCTTCAATCATTTTATGTTGAAAAATATTCAAAAATTTGGTGTGGAAGGGCCTGGGTTAGAATCTTTTAAAAACATTCAAATATTATTGAAAAATATCATGTTGAGAAGAACTAAAGTAGAACGTGCTGATGATCTAGGTTTACCTCCAAGAATTGTAACAATTAGACGTGACTATTTTAATGAAGAAGAAAAAGATCTGTACAGAAGTTTATATTCTGATGTGAAGAGAAAATATAATTCATTTGTGGAAGAAGGTGTGGTTTTGAATAATTATGCCAATATCTTCTCATTAATTACAAGAATGAGACAAATTGCAGATCATCCAGATTTAGTTTTGAAAAGATTCAAAAATAATTCAGCAGACGCTGACGGTGTCATTGTTTGTCAATTATGTGATGATGAAGCTGAAGAACCCATCGAATCAAAATGTCATCATAAATTTTGTCGGTTATGTATTAAAGAATATGTGGAGTCATTTATGGATGAAAAGGGTAATAAATTGACCTGTCCTGTATGTCATATTGGGTTAAGTATAGATTTATCTCAAGCTGCATTAGAAGTTGATATGGAATCTTTTAAGAAACAAAGTATTGTTAGTAGATTGAATTTACATGGGAATTGGAGGTCATCAACTAAAATTGAAGCGTTGGTGGAAGAACTTTATAAATCAAGATCTAAAGTTCGAACTATTAAATCAATTGTATTTTCACAATTTACTAGTATGTTAGATTTGGTGGAATGGAGATTAAAGAGAGCTGGATTCAAAACGGTTAAATTACAAGGTAGTATGTCTCCAACTCAGAGAGATCAAACAATTAAATATTTCATGAATAATATTCACTGCGAAGTGTTTCTTGTCAGTTTGAAAGCAGGTGGTGTAGCTTTAAATTTGTGTGAAGCCTCTCAAGTCTTTCTATTAGATCCCTGGTGGAACCCAAGTGTAGAATGGCAGAGTGGGGATAGAGTTCATAGAATTGGGCAGTATAGGCCTGTCAAAATTACCAGATTTTGTATTGAAGATAGTATTGAATCAAGAATTATAGAATTACAAGAGAAAAAGGCAAACATGATTCATGCAACAATTAATCAAGATGAAGCAGCTATTAGTAGATTAACTCCAGCTGATTTACAGTTCTTGTTTAACAATTAAACCTTTTCTCCTCACTCAAATGTGCATGTAATAAAGTGTAACATTATAAAATCTAAGTTGATAGTTTATTGATGGTATAATTGGGTTTGTATTTATAAATATTTTTTAAGTTTGTAAATAATACAGGATAATATATTCTATACGTATATCATTATATATGTTTAAGTATAGTAGATGAATTATGCAGCTGCAGAACTTGAACGTGCACCAGCACCTGAAGCAACAAGTTCAATTTGTTCTTCTGGAATATCAATTGCAGGTAACTTAACTGCACCGACAGATGTTGGAGCTGGCAAATATCCTACCTTGTTCAAGAAAGCAATGTAAATACCAACTTGTTCAGGAGTAGCACCTGCACCGGCAGATTTATTAATACCAGTCCATTGAGCATCTTTTTTCAATGAGGAAACTGCATTAGAATCATCTAATTCGGGAGCTCTTGTGTTTTCTGGTAGCTTATCTAGAACCATGTGTAATAATGGATATAGAGCGTTATCTTCATTCTTCTCAATAGTAGAGATTTCTAGAGCTTTTCTCCAAGAGTCGTAATCTTCGACAGTAACATCGTAACCATAGTTCTTCAAAGTGTATAAGTAATCCCTGTATAGAATACGTGGATGACCAGTAACATGTGCAACAGCCAATTCGGTGGATTTTGGTGGGTTCAAAGCAGTTGAGACAACAACTTGTGCAACTTGATCAACAGGGACCATGTTCACAGTGTTTTCAATATCAGGAATCTTACCTAATTGAACAGCACTCTTCAAACATCTTAATAAGAAATCATCAGTGTTACAAGAACCATTCTTGGAGTAACCAGTAACATAACCAGGTCTAACAATACAACCACGTAAACCTCTTTCACCAGCACGTCTGATAATATATTCAGAAGCCCATTTAGTTTGACCGTAACCACCACTTAAACCTTGGGAAGAACCAGATAAGTCATCAGACTCTAAAATACCAGTCTTACCTTCAGAGACTAATTTATCAGATAATTCAAAGAAGTGATCAGTATCTAAAGTTGAAGTGGATGATACAAAATCGAAAAACTTTGGTTTACCAGTAGCAGCTAAATTCATGACATTGATGGTGGAAATAACATTAGCCTCTCTCATTTTAGCATAAGGATAAACCCAATGAACCATAGCACCATTGTGAATAACAACATCAATTTCGTTGGTTAATTCGTTCCATTTATCATCAGATAAACCAAATTGAGCAACAGATAGATCACCTAAAACAACGTTGATATTATCAGCAAAGGAATCAGACCAAGTACCATAAATTTTACCAGCTTTGATTAATCTTTCTAAACCAGATTTTTCGTCCTTAGCACGAACATGAGCAAATATTTTAAATTTAGTGATGGAGTTGGAACGGTTTAATAGATTTGCTACAATGTAAGAACCTAAGAAACCAGTGGTACCGGTAACAAACACATTAATTATTTGTTCCTCATTTGGATTGAAGGCTTCACGGGAAGGATATGACTTTGGTAATGTTTCAACCAATGCTCTAGCATCAGCAGCATAATCAACGACAGTGTTAGCTTCAGTAGATGATTCTTGCTCATTGGAGTCTCTGATTCTTGTAACCTCAGCAGCAAAAGCTTTAATGGTTGGGAATTTGAAAATACTACCTAATGGTAAATCAATATTCAATTTCTTCTTCAATATGAAGATCATTTTGGTAGCAAGAATGGAGTGACCACCCAAATCAAAGAATGAATCATCAACAGAGACAGTAGCAGGTTTGTTTGGTAGAACATCTAACCATAATTCACGGATTTCACGTTCAGCATCGTTAAATTCAGATTCATCAATTTCAGAGGAAGTATTAGCGGCAACTAAGTTTAATTGTTTAGTAGTGGGGAATTGTAACTTTGGCTTATCAACCTTACCATTTGGATTCAAAGGCAATTTATCCCAAACCACAATTAATGATGGCATAGCATAACTGGCTAATCTCTTTTTCAAGAAAGTTTTGATGTCCTTAGCCAATAAATGGTAACCAATTAAACCCTTAACAGTTTGATCAGAAGTTAATTCTTCTGGAACAGGAGTTTGGAATTTAGCCAATTCTTCTTTATCAAAACGAGGAACCATGAAAGTGATCAAAGTCTTTTCATTGTCAGCATTGTTACGAACAAGAGTAATATTTTCTCTGACTAAAGGATGTTGAGAAATGTGAGTGTCAATTTCACCTAATTCGATTCTGAAACCTCTGATTTTAACTTGATCATCAGCTCTACCACAACATTCACAGTCACCGTTTGGTAAGTAACGACCTAAATCACCAGTTCTGTATAATCTATCTCTTGGTCCAAACCAAAATTCTCTCCATGGTTCACCATTATCCTTGTCTAAATAGTTCCAGTGATCTTTTTCAACATACCAATTGTTGACGAATTTTTCCTTGTTTAAGTCTGGTAACCCTCTGTAACCTTCAGCCAAACCACCAGCACGGACATAAATTTCACCGACTTCACCAACACCACAAATTTGAGTACGATCGTTTCTGTTAACAACTAACAATTGGACATTGTACATACCTTTACCAGCAGGCATAACATCTTTCAATTTCTTCAAAAATTCTGGATCTTCAGTTCTAGAACGGACTTCATAAAATGAAACAGCACGTTGAGTTTCAGTAGTACCATACATATTAACGATACAACAGTTTTCAGCCAATGTTTGTAAACGTAAACAGTCACGTTTGGTTAAAATATCACCCACAAAGAATGCGTGATGTAATTTAGGGAATGGAGTGGTAGCTTGAGCAGTCAATAATTGACCCATAGCTGGAGTTAAATGGGTTACAGTACAACCGTGAGCGCTGATCCACTCGGCTAATTTACCTGGGGTACCAATATCGTCTTCAGTTGGGACATATAATTGAGCACCTAAGAAAAGTGGTGTAAACATATCTCTTTGAATTGGATCATGGGCAATACCACTTAACATTGTAAATTTATCATTAGATGACAAGTTAAATTGTTTGGACATCCAGTTAAAGTAGTAAGCCAAGGAGAAATGTCTACCTAGAACACCCTTTGGAATACCTTCTGAACCAGAAGTAAATGATAAGGTTGGGTTGGAGTCTGGACCGACCACCACACCGGTTCTTGTATCTTTTAATTGTTCATATGGAGTCAATACGTCATTTGATTGATCAAGAGAACCTTGTAAAGAGGCGTCATCTTGTAAAGAAACGGATGGAATACGAGTAATGACATCTAATTCTTTGGTAATGTAATCTTCGACTAATTGATCTAATTGACCAGCGGATCTGATAACAATTAACCCTCTTGGTTTAGCAACACCTAAGTAGATAGTTTGTCTTGCTGGTGGGTAAGCAGGGTCGATAACAGAGAAAGTGGCACCGGCTTTTAATACACCCATGACACAGACCATTAAATCAACACCTCTGGAGGAGTAAATCATAACCACATCACCTCTTTTAATACCGGTTTTAACTAAATAGTGAGCTACAATATTGGAAGCACGGTTAATATCTTGGTAGGTGAAAACACGAGGTTTAGCGTTGGAATCGATGGAACCAGTCTCCACGACACAAGTTCTCTCTGGGAATTTTTCAGCATTATCTTGGAAGATATCTTGAATACAACCCACAAAATCACACCAGCCCAAATTCTTAGTTGGATCAGGTAAAGCATCTTGAGAGGATGGGGTGACCAATGAGATTTTAGTAATGCATGAGTTAGAATCATTCAAAGAGCTAGATAAAAATTGAATGAATTGATCAGCTAAAACCTGTATTCTCTCTGGGGAATATAACAATTTGTTATAATTAATTTGTAAAATATGATTGTTACCAGTATTTTCCAAATTGATTGCCAAATCCAATAGATGGTGATTGAATTGGTTCAATGCAATGTTTTTACCTTGTAAAAATGCTAGACGGAATAATTGTGGAGCTTTATCTAATTCTTGTTCAGATTGAATGTTTTCAGAAAGCTTGTCAAAACATATGTCTTCCAATTGACTAATTTCGTTAATTTGATTCTTGATAGTAGTGTATAATTCATTAAAGGACCAAGTTGGTTGAATGGTAAATCTCAACACTTTATTGTTGGCAATGTATAACACAATATCGTCATCACCGGATATTCTGTACATTAGGGCAGCCCACACACTAAGGGCCACGATATATTTATCGGTTAAAGTTTCACTTGGTAAATCCAATTGAGGTAATTGGAAAGAGTAATCGGCTTGTTCCACAAATGGTTCTTCTTGTGGACGAAGATAATCATGAGGAAGGACAGTTAAAGTTGGATTGTCCAATATTTGCAACCAGGCTTGTTGAGTTGACATCTTTGCAATTTTATTTATATTAATATATTAATAGAATGTTCTATAATGTTATTCTAGTTGTAACTATTAGTCCCAGTGTAAGATGAATAAATATAGTGTTCGATGTGGTCACTTTTATATACGTTGACTACATTGACTAACTCGTCTCGGTTTACCCAGGAAATCACTACGGAATTTTCCACTTTTTGGAAAACCCGGCGGAATTTCGCACTTTTTTTCCACTGTAGAGAAAACTATGAGTAATAAAATTTTATAGATCATGAATTCTCGTAGTAATTATTGTAGGAGCCCAATGAATATAATGGCAATTCCTCTGGCAGTGGATGAGTTGCTTATACATTTAAATTTAAAAAATGACACATTTTTGTAGCCGCTTATAACAGGATCCTGCCTGTACTTCTTGTATGAACGGTTTCAAATAGGAAAAGTTGAAGTAGATTACTATATAATATATAATTGTATATAGAAAGATGGTTCAGATTATGTATTATCTAAATTTGAATCTTTGGTTCCAATGTGGTATAATTCTTGAAAAATTCTTCAAATAATTTAATTTGATATTCAATATCATCTGCACCACCTGTTTCTCTAATAGAGTGCATACTTAAAATTGGATTACCTAAATCCAAGGTTCTTATACCTGTCTTGGAGGCTAAAATTGGACCAATAGTAGAACCACATGGAGAATCATTAGCTGCCACAAAGAATTGTAATGGAACCTTGGCTTTATCGGCTAATTTCTTAATAAGTACAATACCTGGTGAATTAGTCATATAACGTTGATTGGCGTTAACCTTAATAACTGGACCCTTGCCAATTAATGGCTTGTGCTCAGATTCATATTTGGAAGAATAGTTTGGATGAACAGCATGAGCAACATCAGATGATAAAAAGAAGGATTTGGCATACGTTTCTAGAAGTGTCCCAGAGGGCACACTTGGTACCGAAAAAATAAATTCTGGGTTTGGGAAACTTAGAGAAGTCAATCTTTCTAAAATGTTTGGTAGGAAATTAGAGTCTGCACCTTGAGCAGAAGATGAGCCAATTTCTTCATGATCAAAACAGGCCATTAATCTAATACCCCTTTCGCTTCTAAGAGGATCAGGTGAATTTACAAAACCAGGCTGAGGTAGAAGGGCAGGCTTACATGCTAAAGTAAGACCATGCATAGATGTGAAACAGGATGTCAAATTATCTAATCTTCCGGAGAAAACAAATTCGTCATGTAACCCACCTAGACAAGATGGCTTATGGTCATAAAGGATCAATTCAAAATCTTCGATTTCATGGATAGATTCAAGTTTCAATTCCTCTGCAACTAATTTTAATAGATCTTCATGGTGTCTTTCTACAATTGATTTAATTGAGTTGAATTCCTCATCGGATGACTTGTTTTCTTTGCTGGAAACGTTGTCATCTTTTTCCACTAGACCTGATACAGGAAGTAATTGAGATTCTTTGTTAAATTCAAACTTACTGTTTACATCTCTATCTAAATGGATAGCCAATGTTGGGATCTTAAGTAAAGGTTTCTTAATATTAACTAATCTAGAGTCGATAAGTCCAGTCTTCTTATCATTTACCATAACTCGACCAGCTAAGGCTAAATCAGAATCAAACCATGAATGCCAAATACCGCCACCATAGCATTCAACACCGACTTGTGTGTACCCTTCTTTTGTTCTTTTTGAGATTGGCTTGATTCTCAAAGATGGTGAATCTGTATGGGCACCAGTAATTGCAATTGGATTCCCTTGAACCCATTGACCACCAACCACAAATGCAATAATTGAGGAATTGTTTCTGGTCACAAAATATTTACCTAATCTAGTAACTTTATCGGTCCAAGGTTCACGTTCAGTCAATTCTCTGAAGCCATTTGCAAGAAAATGGTTCTTTATATTATGCACTGTATGATAAGGAGTGGGGGATTCATTCAAAAACTTTATAAACTCTTTCGGATAATTGACAGAAGCTGACATTTTCTTTATCTGTATGTTTAGCATTCACTTCTGGGAGTATGTTTCCTTTTCAATTGAGGTAGGGGGGTAAGAAAGTTCTAATAAAAGGTGATCAAACATTTGAATTTTTTAAATATTATTTTTGAAAAATATGTCAAAAATTTGATAAGATTAACTTAATTAGATCATGTCTTGTTTGATGAAAGGATGATTCGGTTTAAATGGTACTTTATGACATCTCTCATAGATGAATATATTAGCATTAATTACTATAAAGGAAAAAATTACAACTACCTACATAAACATGAAAATAACATTAAATAGACCAGCCAGTGATGAAGTTTAGTTCCAATAACCTATTGGTGTCGAGAACAGGGAATGGATGGGCCTCTGTATTGAAAACGATCTGAGTCAAATCAACATCATCTTGGAACAAAAGATATAAATATTTTAAAGTTTCAGCTAACCAAAAACTTTCCATATTTTCTTTCTTTTCAGTAGGTAAAACCATACAATTGTGTAGTGATACGTAAGTCTTGGAAGCTAAATCGTCACAATTGATGCATGTGTTTTTTTCAAAACTATCCATAATCTCTGCCCCCCATTCACGATATTTAACATCATCCGATAAATGGAACATAAACATAATAGATTCAACAGTTTCTGGTCTTTGAATATTATAGGAATCGGTTGGTTTCACCACAAAATCACCAGAAGAAGATTTCCACCAGGTGGCATTTATTTCATCAGATGTCCCTTGATCATTAAAAATTACAACTTCCGGGTATAATCCTGAAGGTGATTGGTGATAGACTTCATAACAAGTACGAGTAAATTCTTCGGCAAGATGCCAATCATCCTCTCTTGTGGCATCCCACCAAGTTTTCTTTCTTGCATCATCAATCTTAAGACCTTCGGTAGCACCCATCGCTAGTAGCCCACCCATAAAGCAAACCAAGTGATCCATTTTTCCTGAATGTGCGTTTTCTAACCCTTTAGGCTTTTCAGCAATATAAGTGAACCCACTCGGTTCAGATTTCTTTATAAGATGTTTTTTCATACCTTCAATAGAATGACGATATAATTTATAGTATAATGGTTCATGCGTTTGCAAATACTGTTTCAACAAATATTCATAGAATGAGTCACCTCTGGCTCCAAATTTAATCTCATTGTCACGGAATAAACCATCTTCAAGAGCAATAGTAATTGGACCCAAACCATCGTATTTCCCAAGTAAATCATTAAATTTGTATAAAGGTTCGTAGACTTGTTCAGCATATTTCCAATACGATTGATTACCGGTGATGGCTGCCAAATATTTGAATTCTAACTGTAAAGTAGTAAATTCTGATAATGATGGATGACCATTGTAATCCCATGCTTTATAAACTAATCCAGTATGTAAATTGATTAACCCCGCAGGAATACCCGTTGGTGTTTGTTGAAAGGCTGGACTTAATCGTTGGCCCAATTGAATTGCCTTTTCTAGGAAAATGGTAGAATTCAATTGTGGAATAGTAGATGATATCTGGTAAGCAGATAATAGTCCACCAAGCATTCTAATAGTAGTTTCAAACAAGCTAACACCAAAATCAATATCAAAATCCAAAACCGTCTCACACCATTCTTGAGCCTTTTCAATTTCCTTCAAATATAGTTCTTTATTAGTTTCGTTAGAAGTTCTATTGTATACTATCATTAAAGTATCTAAAGAATCCACAATAATCCATCCAAGTGGTTTATGTGCCATATTTCTAGACTTTTTAGGATCGATTGGGTCGTAAATATCTTTACCCCAACCATTTTGGGCATAATGCGACCATGTTTGTGTGATCATAGTTTCCACTTGTTCTCTGCGTGCTTTGACATCAAACTCTTGGAAATTATAGCGATAACTGGAATAATAGTAACCAATAAATGATAACAATACCACTAAAACAGATAACAGGCCACTTTTCATTAGTTGTAAAACAATTGCAGTTTATAAATGCATGATTAACAAAAGATGTAATTTGAGATCTTTCCGTTTTTAGGATGATTATTTTTTCAAATCATCTTTTCTTTGATGAAGAAGTTTTTCAAATAACGTAATTGCAGTAGACATGTACTTAATAATACAATGCTTTGTAATAAGGACCATAACATTATTTGACTGTTAACTGATTCACTTTGATCTCTAAATACGGATTCTTTTTTTCTGATGACAGTTTGCTCTTTACGGATTTTCTCTAGTCTTTGAATCAATTGCTCAATTCTCACAGATAATGATTTGATAGTATCTTTCTTCTTGGTATCTAGACCAGAAACATGTTGAATATCAAATTCAATATACATTCTTAAATGGACTGTGGGGTCGATATGTGTTGGTTGAACACATATTCTATGTTCACCACTGTCTAGTGACGTAAATATAAAATCACCCTTTTGTGGAGATTTCTGGATCATCACACGATGATCATTATCAAATGTCTCATCAATAGTGATAGTTATCGTCAAATCTGAATTATTTCCCCAAATTCCATTTGTTTTAATTTTCGTTTCAAATTCTCCAAGTAATAAACTTCCAGCCGCCAAGCTCTCGTAAAAACATCTAATTTCTCCAGATCCCATATAAATATACATACAGGTCACAGGGTGTGATAATAAACTTATAATTGTAACCAGGGAACAAAATGTCGAAAACATGGGAAGATTGTATGTTTTACGTAAGTTTTTGTGAATACAAGTTTAATTATTTATTGAAGTGTCTTTATTTTTAACGAAAAGTTACTGTATATTTACAAAATATTTATAATTTATTTTTATTAAACTTTAGTAGTTCCAACTCAAATGATTCGTCAAATTTTGAGACGTCACAACTTTCGTCATCCATATATATGATATCATCGACTTTTTCTTCATCATGAAGACAAACGAGAGGTAATGGTAATGGTATTTTAGTATCAAACATTTTAACTTCATCAGTGGACTTTAAAGAAAAGATAACAGAAATTTCTGTATACATGACATTTCTCAAACTGGTAGAGTCTAAATAGTCATCATTCATCAGACTCTTATATCTCCACTCAAGGTAGACATGTAAAAATTTAAATAATTCTTTTTGAATGTTTGCCTTTTCTTTTGAAGTTAATTTGTCCCATAATTGCAATGCTTCTTTTTTATTGATCCTTTGCTTTGACTTACCACAATTCATTAACCAACCCACTTGTGGAAACTTCATAAAAGTATATCCCTGGTTATAAAATTGATCATCAATTGAATCCTTATAAAGTTTCTTCAATTTAACAACATCACTTACTGGGCTTCCGTTACTTTCCTCAAATAAATAATGTAAGAAGGTTAAAGTTGTGGAACAGTCTTTATCATATACCCAAAACTCCTTTTCTGGGTATACATACTTGATAAACCAAAGAGACAGTTCAGTTATATTTTCACTTGAGAATACCCAGTTACCTTCTACGTATCGTGCTTGGAATACTGGGTTAATTTTAAACCACTTGTAAAACCAATATATTTGCCTATAATTTTCTTGCAACCAATCTATATCGATTACAAAATTGAATGCTGTAACTGTTTCAGGTACAAATCCATATGTGAAAACAAAATTCGTAGCTTCTTCTACAGCTTCATATGATATGAATACTTCACAGGAATGTGTAGGTTTATTGTCTAATATAAGTACAGTATCTTTTGTCTTTCTATCGACATCAAAATATGCATTAGGGGTATGGCTATGGTTAACAAAATCCAAGATTGGAACCAATGTATTGGTCACAGTATAGTCATCAGATGATGGTGAAATTTCTCGCGGCAATCCCAAACATCTTGAAGTAATTGCAGCGTATATTTGTTGTAACCTGGATCGTAACCTGAACTCAGGCAATTTGTTATTGCCTGATAATGAATCTATGATATTGAAAAAGGTTCTTAAAGTGTACTTTTGAATTTGAAAAGTAGAATAAAACTCGTAAAAGCGTCCAAATTCACGAAATTGAGTAATCGAATTGTCAATATTTGTTTTTGTAAGAATACAATTCAAGTACCGTATCAAAATATCAGGTAATTCATAATCATCCTTCAACACATCGAATAGAGTAAAATAAAATGTAATCAAAGTCAACTCCGAAAGAATCTTATTAGTAGCTGGTGAATTTTGGAAAAGTTGTAATGCTTCCTTTATTTTCTTATTTGTGGATTGGTACTTTAAACTGTTTGAATAGTTCTTAGGATCTTGCAGTATACTGGATATGGTATAGATGTTGAAGGTGGATAAAGGGGGGATTCTTAATAATTCTGTACCAGTTAAACGTTCGGGATCGACAAAAAGTCCAAACCCTCTTGTCGTATCATTAACTGAAGAGTGTTGTAAAGACACACCATCATTTATTATAACTCGATTTGTTTCTTGGTACCATTGGAGGAACTTTTCCATATTATATATGATATCTTTAATTATTCTTCATCACCCTAACTAATATTGAATAATAAAAAAAAAACTGAGTTAGTTTTAATTTATTAGTAAATTAAAGATTTATTGTCAATAATTCGTAAATGCATTTTAATTATAATATATATGTCTATAAAATTAATGGGATAATAAAATCACCATTCAATGATTATGATGAAGGGAAGTCTTCGAATTTTTTGAAAGTTTCATTTAAATTATCAGTGTTACCATCAAATTTAAACATCCCATTACTGGTAGCCACACTTGTCGTCGTCGTTATTACAGGTGTCACTGGTTTGGAAGTTGAAAATATCAGTCCCTTACCAAATGAACTGGTTGTCAGTGTGCTGGTATGAGCTCGTATATTTTGACTATTAGGTTTTATTGTAAGGCCCTCTGATTTAGTGGGAGTTATAATTTTTTTTGACTCTTTAGAACTCTTAGAGGTAGTATCTTGCGTGTCAGTCTGTTCTATTGGTTGTTCTTCAACCAGAGTTTCTTCCCGTTCTCCACTTCCACATTGAGAGCATTTATTTAATAATTCTGAGATTAATTCGTGGAAGGATAATAAATCCTGAATAAATGTAGGATCATTTTCTTCATCCTCTTTAATTACAGTAGTGATAACACATTGTGCAGCTTCTAATTCATTAGATAATTCCTTCAACTCTGTTGCTTTATCATTGTATGCATATTCATTTTTCGAAATGCCATTCAATGTATCATTTAAAATATCAGCTTTACGCTTCAGATTATTCAATTCTAAAGTAAACATTTTCTTAGCCAATTTTTTATTCTGATCAAATTGAGACATATCTTTCATTAATTTATTAGCCATGGTCAAATCTTGAGGTTTACCCCTTCTAATTAATTCATTTAATTTTGCATGACGAATAATATTTTGTTCATTTTGATACTCGGTAAATGTCTTTAACATAGTGGCAGGTTTCAACATGAATATGTCCTCCTCTTTCAATGTAGGAAATTTGTAACCTTTTTCTGATAATAAATTATGCATTTCAACAATGTACTTCATTTCCCTTTTATAACTAGTCCATTGACAAAGTGATTGGTACCATTTTTCAATTGTGTATAATATAGCAGTAAACAGTTCATTGTATGTAACTGGCGGCTCTTCAGGGAATACTTTCACCAGAGCATTCAATATTTCCTTTCTAGAAACTTGCAAATGCACCGGGTACCCACAGTTCTTCACCAGAACGTCCAGTAAATCTAGAGCAGCGACCCCCAATTGTGGTTTATCGCCGTTCACCAGTCTAACCACAGTAACCACGGCATCTCTTGCTGAATTGTCCTGCATTTCATTGATATAATCCGCTATACTGAAGTAAATCGACAGCCCTGAATCACCCAAGGAGTGACTTCTCTTACACACTCCTTCTATTCTATGTGCCAATTGCTCTGCCATCTGAGGCTTTTAACTATCTGGTACACTATCCATGTAGTCTACTTCTATATCGTAATATCATATTATATAGTTCATTTGTTGTTAAAGCTGGGTAACATTACTATTTTGGTTACAACTATTTATTGAACGTAAAACAACAAGATTAATTGTGTTACAAAAAGCTCTGGAAGGTCCTATAAATCCTTTTACGTTATTAGTGTTGTCATTAATTTACACGTAATAACACCAGAATAAAAACTGTAGAATTTTTTTCTTTTATTACTGTATATGTGGTAGTTATTCTATATTAATTGATAAAACATTAACCAAAATCGAATTTACAACTACTTAAGGAGAATAGACACAGTATTGATTTTTATTCACAATTCTCGAGGAACCACTATCTTGCGTAACACTACTTACCCTAAATTTATTCTCAATGGGCAATTATTACTTGAATACAATACAGTACCTTTTTAAGGAAAAGGTCTTTATTTAAGTTGTTTGCAACGTTTGTGTATGAACTTTGACATTTAATAAAATATACTTTAAGGAAGGAAGAAGTTAAAAGCTAGATAAGCAAATATATAAGTTATATAAGAAATTCATAAAATATTTCAAAGAAAATCAACTGCAGTTATTTTCAATCATAGCAGAAAATACGTCTACAAAATGGCTTGATTGCCAAACAAATGATCAGCCTAGAACAAATGTTGATACCAGCTACATCTTACAGGTCGGAAATGATATTTGGATCATCTGTCTGGTAATCCTGCCATTTGGTAAACAACCCGTCTTGAATTTCTAGAGAGACATAACTATGAAGTTTCTCAAATTGATGAACACTACTTGCTTACACAACGGTAGTGTTTGCTAAAGTAGGAAAACTTGGTTGCTATTGTTGTCGTAACTTTTATCTCTTGATTCAGTCCTCTAAAAAGAAGAGAAAAGAATATAAAGAGGAGAAGAGAACCAAAATGAAACCAGATATCCCCACGTCTATTTATACGTTTTTTCTGTTCAAGAAGTGTTGCAACATACTCCAATCTTGCCCCTTCTTCTCCTTTTATCCGGGAATGTAACACATACTAAATTAAGCAACACAGTAAAACTGCGCAGGACAAGATATAACACTATTTCATGTCAATTTCTTCCGCGGAAAAAAGTGGTTTTAACTCCGTTTTAATTATTATATTACATTTCTATTAGCAAATATGACCATCAAATGTAGTTAATGAATTTGACAGTTATCATTTATTCAGGGGTTTGGAACTCAAGGAGATGATTCTAAACAGAAATCAAATGAAAGGGAAAATGTCATCTTTGGGGATCAAGATGAATAATACGTGAAACGACACCAACGAATGTACTTTCCCATCAATAGAGTTGAAAATATTCCCTGTTCTCCAACATTTGTTTGATATATTGTCTTCTACCTTGAAATTAAGGATTGCTTTTTCTCAATAAGTAAATACTATATATAGTTAGTAATTACCTTGAATCTTGTAATAGTATTTCATTTGTTCGAACCTTGATAAAAACTTAACAATGCTTCGTTGTTTTTATTAAATCATGACAATGTATATCATATTTCCAACCAGATAAGAAATTATCAAACAAACGTATGCGTAATGATGTCTTCTCGGGTTATCTGTTGCATTGTCATTTTATTGTAACTCCCTTTATGGTGTTATAGTACCAAGATTTGAAATAGAAAAACTTCCTAATTAATGAAGAGAGAATGAGAAGTTATTCTACCAATAAGTTAACAAGTCTAATTTTCATAAAAGGAGGTAAAGGAGAGGGAAATACAAAATTGCAATCTAGAAATTACAATGCCGTGTTAATAGGACTACAAATAAACCAAATAATGTTCGCAAAGATAACATGAGGAAATGAACAGGGCTAAAACCACCTGGCTTGAACTACCACACTTCAACAATACATAACCGGTTAAATACTATCTCCTTTTTGGGAAGTCGTGTTTCCTTTATATTTCGGGTAACTTGGAAATGTGAAATATTCTCGAAGAAAAAAACATCGAATCAAGATTTAAATTATACCAAAACAAAGCCCAGATCCGTTAAACAAGGTTGATCTAGTAGACCCTCAATCCAAGTGCAAACAAAAGCAACAATGGCAGCTGTCTCTCAACCAATTGGTATTTCTAATTTACCCAACCAACGTTACAAGATCGTCAGTGAAAGGGGTGGTACCTTCACTATAATGGTGTGTGGTGAAAGTGGTCTAGGTAAGACTACTTTTATCAACACATTGTTTCAAACCACTTTGAAACATGCTGATCCTCAACAACGTCGTCATCTACCCATTAAGAGAACAGTGGAGATCGATATTACACGTGCTGTGTTGGAAGAGAAAAATTTCAACTTACGTGTTAATGTCATTGACACTCCAGGGTTTGGTGATAATGTCAACAATAAGAAAGCTTGGCAACCACTAGTGGACTTCATTGATGACCAACACGACTCGTACATGCGTCAAGAACAACAACCTTTCCGTGATGTTAAATTCGATCTTAGAGTCAATGCTGTCTTATATTTCATTAAACCTACGGGGCATGGTTTAAAGCCAATTGATATTGAAACTATGAAACGTATTTCAACTAGAGCCAATTTGATTCCTGTGATCGCTAAGGCTGACACTTTAACTGCTCAAGAGTTACAAATATTTAAATCTAGAATTAGACAAGTCATTGAAGCTCAAGAAATTCGTATTTTCACTCCACCATTAGACTCAAATTCTTTCACTCACCAAGATGTAGATGGTGAAGATGCCAACGAGGAGGAAAATAATAGTAATACTGATGCCGCTGCTATAGAGCATGCCAGACAATTGATTGAATCTATGCCATTTGCTATTGTCGGTTCTCAAAATAAATATGATGATGGTAATGGTAATCTAGTTACAGCAAGAAAATATCCATGGGGTTTAGTTGAAGTAGAGAATGACACTCATTGTGATTTCCGTAAATTAAGAAGTTTATTATTAAGAACATATTTATTAGATTTAATTCTAACTACAGAAGAAATACATTACGAAACATACAGAAGATTAAGATTTGAAGGTAGTAGTAGTAATGATAATGATGATCCATCCTTACCTTTGAAGACACCAGCAAGAAAATTGTTCCATAACCCTAAATATAAGGAAGAAGAAAATTCATTGAAGAAATATTTCACTGATCAAGTTAAAGCTGAAGAGCAAAGATTTAGACAATGGGAACAAAATATTGTTAATGAAAGAATTAGACTAAATGGTGATTTAGAAGATATTCAAACTAAAGTGAAAAAATTGGAAGAACAAGTGAGAACTTTACAATTGAAGAAACGTTGAACGTCTTCTGTTATTATTGACGTCTAAATATCTTTTGCTAAATTACTAATTTACAATGTAAACTTTTTCTTTATATATATATATATTTATATTATTACCATTATTATTAGACAATATATTTCCCTTAAGTTATGAAAGTTTTGTTAAGCCCATTATTATTAACTATATGCAATTTTTATATAATACAAAGTGTGTATGAAAAATTTCTTCCTGATCAACTAGAAGTGATGATGGAAAACATTTGACCACGTTAATAACCTGTTTTATCCTTTCTTGATAAGAATTTTATTATAATATCCCTGCAATTCTCAATAACATATCGATTAAGAATAACCCAATTTAGAAAATATTCTAACCCTCTTCGTCTTTCAATTAACCACTTCTTATTTAGATTGACATCTTGATATTGCCAATAATTATACCAAGGGACAGGGGGCGGGAGTGATGGTATCTTATTGCTTTTGGTACTGGTTGAGTTAGCCAAGCTTGAATTGATTGCATTCAATTTATTCACTAGGGAGTCATGTAGCTTGACAAAATCTGAATATCTCTTGTAAAGTTGAATCTGTGGGGCAACTGATTGTAACTGGTTATCAGATGCGTTCCTTAAATTGGGTTGTAAAAACACTGTAATCTTCCAAACGGCAAATCTGATACCATTGTCACCAGTAACCAGAGTACAATCATTCACATGAGCTTTCAAGAAGAAGAAATCTTCATTGATTTTACTATTACTTCTTCTTCTATTGGAAATCTCGTATGTGGACATACATACACTGCTGGAATCTAAAGTGTCGTTATCATTTTCCTCTGTGTCTTCATTCTCATCAATCAACGATATCGGTTCAGGTGGTAAATAAGTTAGTTGTTCAGACATTTGAATACTGGTAACTTAAACTATATGATACAATTAATACTCCAATAGTGATATGTAAATTGAATTTACCTGTTGAAATGACTTATCAATGCCTTTAAAAAATGTCCTTAAAATAATATATATTTTAACCGAAAAATTATTAAATTAAATTGAAATGTTCTAGATATATATAAATTAACATGTATATATCAATATTAGTAGACCGTGTATGTATATATTGATTAAGATGAAACCCCTATTGTGATGATGCTTTAGAATTTTTTGTAGTAATGTAACCATTTCCTGATAAATAATCCGTTAACACTTTCCATATCTATCAAACTATCCATCGGTATAGGGATACAAAATTTGTTATCCTCCATATTAGGTAGTTGTTTCAAATCGTTAAACCCAAAATGGTAATTCAACAAAACGTTCAAGACAAATGATAAAAGTATTTTATAATTAACCACCACTTTCTTGGAACGATAAAATTCCCAATCTTTACCTTCAAACAATTCAGGTTTCACAGGATTGTTCTTAAAAGATTGACTGTTACTGACTACAATGATATCCATGATCCACATGAACAAATGATGATCCACACGTTCTAATATATTCCACCATGTGTTAGAATTTAAACATGTAGCGTTGAATTCATCTTTGAAGTCATCAGTTCGTAGTAAATGTTGTGCAATGACACCTCTAGAGGTTAAAATCTTGGAATCATATTTCTCTTTACACACTTCAGAGAAGCAAGTCATTTGTATTAAATTGACAGTTTCCCAGACGTCTTTTAGAGATTTAAACGAATCATCGATTAAGAAATGATGGAATAAAAATTCATCACCTGGTAAAAGACCTTGTGATGAGATTGATCTAATCTTTAACATTAACATTAAATCCTTTGATATTTCACCATCCCCATTACGTTTATTACGAATGCTATTAAATATTAATTGTTCAATTTCCACTTCTTTAGCTCTTGGTAAGTTGATTTCATTGACCAATTTTAATAATTCATCAAATGGTTGAATGTATTTCTTGGTGATCAATCCTATTTTACTTTGTAAAAGTTCATTGTACAGTTGTAATCTGGTCTCTGATGTTAAACATGTCTCCCATATTATTTTTTTCAAACTGGTCAATGATGAGTTTCTAGTGACATCTCTATCCAATAATAATATGATTTTCTGTCTATTAGTTTCATCTCTGATCAACCTTTGGTCACGTTCTTTATTTCTATCTAATTCATCCACAGAAGCCATACTCATACTCTTGGAGATTTGAGATTCATGAGCTTTTCTCTCCTCTGCAGATTTTGGTGGTAGCCAACTTGGTCTAGAATGACTCATTACTTCTAATTTATCTTCTGACACTAATAGTAAATCTTCCATACCTCTTTCACTAGCCTCCTTTAATTCTATTGGAAGTAAATCAGCTGAAGTGGTACGTTCAGATAATTTTGATTTAGAAAGACGATTTGAACTGTGTAAATATACACTGGATAAACTTTTAGTGGCATCATGTATATATTGGAAATCAGTGACTCTATCAATACCAGGTACTGGCGATGTAGGCATTTCGAAAAAATCCAATCCTTTAAAATTACGATTTACGATACCTGAGGATGCATTATAAGATAAATCAGGTACACCACCATTTGTTTGGTTCAAATTTATCGTTCTAGTGGTTTGTTGATTATGATGATGATTATTATGACGGGATTTATCCTTAGTGGTTAAAAATGAACTAGTAGAGAATGAAGCCATAGGAATATTCCAAATTAATGAATCATCCACATCACCTTCTTGTAAATCCAAAATTTGTTCTTGTTCATCGTATAATTGTTCCTTTTTCTTAATAGTTTTCCTTAATGAAGTTCCATTTTGTTCTCTACGCATTCTATACCTTTGGGAAGCTGTTAATGGAGTGTGATTTGTGTGGATAGCAGTAGTACTACTAGAACGACCATATTTGGTTTGATTGTTCATCATTGGTCCACCTTCAGTCATTCCAGCATTTGATGGAATTATATGTTGACTGTTCGAATACATTTGTGGTACATTTTTCAAAACAGGAGCACTAATATTTGAATGAAGATACGAAGGTGATGCCACTCTATTAATATTAGTGTTGTTGTTATTAATGTTGGTTCCATTATTGAAGAAAAATCTAGTCTTTTGAGGTGATGGCGGTAGAGGTTTCTCTATCTCATTTGATTGGTTTAAAATATTTTTAGTATTAATGTTATTGTCTCTATTATTATTGTTGTTGTTCATTATCAAAGTGGAATCTCCCTCTGATACTATACTACATTTTTCCATCATACTATTACCAATGGAAGCCAGTTCCTCCATTTCATGTCCCATGGAAGATGTTCTAGAATTCAAGTCAGATGATGGAGAGGAAAACACTTCAGAAGTCTTTGTACCTATAGAATCATCAGAGATAGGTCTTTCAGTTCTCATGACAAAACTCCTATTAGGGGGTGATAAACTAGGAACATTATCACCATAATCATTATGTTCACTGATCTCAGGTATTATATTTCTAATGTTGTCTCTCTTATTTTGAAGGATCTTATTTTTATCCACAGATACTGGACCCGCATCCAAATTACCAAATTTAAGCAACAGATTATCACTTGGTCTTCTAGCAATTCCTAAACCGACAGTCTTATTCACAGGAGTCGCTTGTAAGATGTTATTATGTTTGTTGATAAATATTTTACCTGCTGAGCCACTTTCTGCACCCAGTGGTGCATTATTCTCCTTTCCTCTTTCCTTTATATTAAAGGGCTTCATAGCTATGACATCGTTTTCGTCGTTGTGTACTTTCATCGTGGTCCCACTCGGTGATATAGTGATTTTATATTGACAACTTTGTAAAGTGGAATTTGTATCAGAATCTTGGCAATAAGCGAGTGGTTGCTTCAAAAATCTAAAAATAAAAGACTATGGAGGGGGTTGTTTGGACGTATTTCCAAAACAGTATCAAACAGGGGAGTGTGGTGTCGATACAAAACGGGATGTTACCAGGCTAACAGCACTAATCGCAGTCTAAACTTCAACTGTAGAGGCAAAATAAATGTGTCTCTTGCTCGAAGTTTGATCTTTACAGTAATTAAAGAATCGTCGTTTTCGGATCAAAAGAAAAAATTATGTCAATTGCCACGAAAAAATTTTCGTGCTGGTAAACAATGGACAACGACGACGTAACGCGTGGTGATGGCAGCAGGAGAAGCCTGGCCAGGCCACTGGTGTCAATCGTACTTGTATCAAGTGTGCCAAGAATGGGAATGTGGTGACGAATAAAGGTGCGGGGTTGCCGGGCTGTGGCCAGTGATTGGTCGTATGTAGATGTAG
Organism: Kazachstania bromeliacearum; assembly: GCA_003708535.3. Classification (NCBI taxonomy): domain Eukaryota; kingdom Fungi; phylum Ascomycota; class Saccharomycetes; order Saccharomycetales; family Saccharomycetaceae; genus Kazachstania; species Kazachstania bromeliacearum. The sequence goes on along the minus strand of PPOP03000043.1, from coordinate 64,322 downwards.
ATATATGTATGTACTGTTCTATTTATCCTCTGGTTCGTTCGTGGTGGAAGAGGAGTCCAGTTGTCTCTTCAATGCATTTTCCACCACGGGTAAGCTCTCTTCGAACACGCGTAATAATTGTTCCAGTTCGTCCAGCACTTGTGGTTTACGATCCACACGACGGCGAGTACCGGAATTGTCTAACGTTTCCACGTCTTGGAACATGTCCATTCTCAACATGGCTGGTGGAGGGATCATGACGTTGTTGTCTTGTTGAATGGATCCGGACATCGTGGTCGCTGACGTCATATTGTATGTGTTGAACGTAGATGACAAATTAACACTTGATTGGCTCGATGGAGCATGATGCAATAGAGTAGAGTTCGCGGTGGATGTACCTTGTATGGAATTAGCGGTATTGTTCGTGGCATTGTTATTGCTTGTATGACTTGTCTGTATGTGACTTGTATCTGTGGTAGACTGTTCAACACTGGATGAATTCTTTCTATTAGTCACACTGTGGCTTCTTTTCACTTTCCCACCAAAATCCATATGTTTCTCACCAATGGGGGTCATGGACACAGGAACATTTTGAGTAACACTTGTATTGAACCCAAATTGATTAATGTTCTCATTGGTCGTAGATGTACTCGTTGTAGGGGTAGCTGTCGATAATACATTGATATTATTACTACTACCTGAACCTGTATTATCTAACAATTTCGTTCTTGTCATAGAAGTAGGTAAGGGCATTTGTAATTTTAAATTAGGATTATTACGTTTGAAATCACCATTGACTCTACTCAATTCCTTTTCATTAGAAGTATTGGTAGTGTTGACTGACAGAGGAATTGGTTGAACAGGTTCTGTAGTGGCAATAGGACTTACTACACCATTGTTGTTGTTATTATTATTGTTATGTGCGTTGACGTTTAATGGATGTAATAATAAATCTTTGTTCTCATTCCCTGGTACCATAGGTTTCATAGTAGGTGGTGCCCCCATAATTGCAGTGTGACCATTGGAATTATGCACTGCAGTGGGTGAAAGAGGATGTTTGCCTCTGCCGGGAGAATTACCATTGGATAATAATACTTTGGATGGTGATGGTGACCGATTATGATGTAATTTTGCATTGGATGTCGATGCAGATGCAGATGCGGATGCTGAATTTGTAGGGATATTGTTAGGACTTACCGATTGAGCAGAGTGACCTCTAGATAAGTCATGAGGAACTGTTTTAGCGTTGTTGTTCACTTCATTTTCAGAACCTCGTTGAGCAGTACCACTTACAGTAAGTCTTCTTGAAAGATTTGGTGGTGGTTGGTACAGTAATGGAGACACTGAAACAGTTGAAGAACGTGGTTTTGTATGCAAATGATTTTGTGGTTCAATGTTCAATGGAGTCGATACAGTGCTTGTTGGCAATTCTTCTGGAATTTCAATTTCAATAGATGTTGGTGCCGTGGTTAATGCGCTTTGAGGTCCAGTCATAGATGATTTACTAAACTTGGTTTGTAATAATGGTAATTGAGGAGCACTTTGTGCAAAATGGGCATTACCGTTAGCTAAGTTATTATGAGGTCTTGATGATACATTTGAATTATCCAAATTAGAATCCTCAGGTAAAGTACCTAAATGAGTCGTAGATATGTTCTTCGTTATCATTGACACTTCATTTTCAGCTTCTTCCACTTCATTGATGGCATCATTATCTTCAAAAAGATCTAACAACTGTTTTGGAGCTTTAGTCTCTAATCTTCTCCCGTTGGTCAAATTTGTATTATATGTGCCTCCAGAGGTTTTACCATTGGAAGTCATATGTGTACCAGTTCCATTCATAAGCTTAGTGTGGTAATTTCCTGTGGTGTTCATGGGTGCATTTAAAGTAGAATTATGATAAACTGTGTTTGGATTACCCTTCCCAATGGTTGTTCCTTGGAAAAAACTTTTCATATTATTGTTATTATTTGTTTGATAATATGAAAATTGATCCTCATCTGGGTATGCATAGTTATATTGATCATGATGTTCAGTGACCCAATCTCCTGATTCTTCTGGAATAATATTAACATTGATATTGTTCTCTATTATGTAGTCAGTGGAACTCAAAGAATCGAAATCCCATTTGACATCTATATCTTCTTCACCATTTTCCACTGTATTATCATTATGTTGTCCATTTTCTTGATTAGATTGTCCTTGTTTAGGTTTAACCTCCTCGGCAATAGACATGCTTTCTCTTTTCGTTTTATCTCTGAATAGTAAATATCTTGTGACCAATTCCTTTAGTATTGTTGTAGGTGTAGCCTTATGTGCTTTAATAAATTTTGATTTCAATAATTCTTCCGCTGACAGACGTTCATTTGGATCTTCATCCAAACATAATGCAATAAATTCTTTTAAAAATGGGGTATAATTTCTTCCCTCCAATCTAGGTGGTTTCGATTTGGTAATCAATTGCATGGCTCTTAAAGCTTCCACATCACAATAAGGTGGATTACCTGTGGCAATTTCATATGCAGTGATCCCTAGGGACCAAATATCTACTTTAGTGTCATAATAAACACCTTCCATGATCACTTCAGGTGCCATCCAATATGGTGTCCCAGCCATTGTTTGTCTTCTTAATGTAACTTGATTTAATTGAGCTGCAACACCGAAATCACATAATTTGACAGAACCTTCGTTGGTAATTAATACGTTGGCTGCTTTGATATCTCGATGAATAATATTATCCTTATGGATCGCCTTCAATGCTATTAATAATTCTCTCATTATCACACCAATGTATTTTTCATCGATTTTACCTGGTCGGAGTAAAGATCTTAAAGAACCACCAGCACAATGTTCCATAATAATCCATAAACTTGTATTTTTCAAATAGGAACCATAATAACGAGTAACATTAGGTAATTGTTTCAATGAAGCCAAAAATTGAATTTCTCTTTGAACATCTTCCACTTCATCTTCATCTGAATCCAAATTCAATACTTTAATGGCATATACGTGTTTAGTCTTGACATTATAGCCTTTGTATACGACACCGAATTTACCTCTACCTATCACTTCTGTTCTTTTAAACATAGAATTTACATCTTGATCTTTCTCTTTCTCTTTCCTACTGACAGTAGTCTCTTTAGGTACCTCATTGGTAGATGAAGCTTTCATCGTGTCCTATTATTTTTTAAACTCTATTTTGTTTCTTTGTGCTTAATATATGTTGTTTGTAAAATATATTTACAGATGACCTTTGTTGCGTTGATCTGTTGAGTTTTATTTTCGTTCAGTTGAGGGTTGGTGTACTAAAAACACTCCTTTCTAAAAAAGCTTCGCAAATGTAGTATATCAGTGAACCTGATATTTGTATTGGAATAGGGATAATAGCGTTGACTCTAGTAGAAATGGTGAATCTATGCAAGTGATCTTTACTACTCAATAACAACAAACAAATTTTAACGTTGTAACATCGCGTTTTTAATATGTTACCCGCATATACCAGTACAAAAGTGGTCCAATTTATAGTATGGATTTGATTGGTAATTGGCGGTTTGTGAGTGATAAGATTCATTTTGTTGTTCTACGAGTGATGGGTAATGTAATTATCTGGTCATTAACTTGAAATTTTTTGTAAACCAATGTGATACAAATTGGAAACAAACAATAAATGGACGAAGTAGAAAAAATCGTTTAATCAGTAATACTTTGTGACTGTTAACGTTTATAATATTGGATACATTTTTGTACCAGTGTAGGTATTTATTGTGCCCTGGAATAGATATATATGCGTGTGTTTATTAGTTATGACAGAATCATATATTTAAATGGTTTTAAGACTATGAAAAAATTAATAGAATAGAACTATGTATATCTTACAAGTATAGTTGTAAATAGTTGTGTTCTGTATTACTGTAGAAGAGTGTCAGTGTATACGATTTGAATAGTATGCAAAAATTAGTGTGGTATGTTCTGTTTACGCTGTGCAATGTGTTGTATGCTGCAGCTAGTGGTGTTCCAGTCATAATGTTTTCTCATAAATTATCACCTGGGTTGTTAAAATACCAACAAAATTATAATTATAAGCAGCTATTACCACGAGAAGCTTTTGAAGTGATAGCTAATGAATTAATTGGCCATTGTAATTCGGATGCCTTTGTGTTTATAAATCTTCCTGGGTTGATTAGTAACGATTTCGATGAGCACATGGATGATTTACAATCAATTGTAGAACGTATAGACCATAGTTCCACTGCTTTGAAATTTGAACAAGTGGAAAGAATAAATGAAGATACGTTTGAAAAACTAATTGAATCTGTTAAAACAACTTGTCAAGTGAATCAAATTATTACATTTGTAAAGGATGATGAGAATAATGACTTCCCTGTGTACATTGACAGTGATAAAAGAATTATCCGACTGGATTATCCACAATTACCAGATGATGAAGAATCAAGGGCCACTGCTTTGTACAATTTTGATCAACACTTGTTGACTATCTTAGCACAAATTCCATCTCCGGAACACACTGTCATTTTAACATCATTAACCATTTCAGATGAGATGATCAATGAACCGATTGAAATACTACAAGATATTTTTGCTAATAAGTTAGACGTGGAAAAGAATAATAGAATGCTAGATGTTCCTGTATTGAGAAATAGAATAAGGCCCATGTATGGAGGTATACCTGATAAATATATCTCCATATTCGATTCTGAATTCATAACCAATAATTATGATTTAATTAAAGCAATTGTAACGATATCAGTAGCATTTTTAGGATACCAACTGTTTACAGTGTTTAATTCTAAAGATAAAAGCATAAGTAAAAGGGAAACTGTGAAGAAAACTGATAAATTGAGAAATGGTGAGTCCAATGAAGCTAAAATTTCTAAGTAGTACAACACTTCTGGAAGTGAAGACGAATTAAACAAGAAAGGATCGGTTGAGTAATTTAATATATCTTTACCGTTTTTGTTTGTAATAGCTATTTACACTGTATCATTATATAAGTAAATAAGAAAAAAATTGAAAAGATTAATTAAGAATCTTCACAAGAACTTACAACATAGAATACTTGCACACAATGAATATTAGTGCTACTTTAAATACTTTCAGACTTCTATACAATCCAAATCTGTGTAAACCTCAATTGATTTTACCCACATTTAACCATCTACCCATTCCAATAAATGATAATATTAAGGCAATTGTTTTAGACAAGGATAACTGTTTTGCCTACCCAAAGCAATCAAATGTTTGGCCTGAGTATCTAGAAAAATGGGATAAGTTGAAGAAAGCATATCCAGGAAAGGCCCTGTTAATAGTAAGTAACACAGCGGGTTCCAGTGATGATGTCGATTTCAAAGAGGCTAAATTGATCGAAGAGCAGACTGGTGTGAATGTATTACGACATTCAACCAAGAAACCAGGTTGTAAAAATGAAATATTGAAATATTTCCATGATAATGGTATTGTGGAAAGATCTGATCAGATAGCTGTCATTGGAGATAGATTATTCACGGATATACTTATGGCTAATATGATGAAATCTTACGGTATATGGATCAAGGATGGAGTCTTGGAATCAAAGAATCCAATAATCAAGTTTGAAAAACGTTTGGCTGCTTATCTAGGTTTTTAACAAGGCGACTTCTTTACCTATATATGTTCCATCTAGTTTTCATGGAATTGGCATGACAAGATAAAATCAATTTAATATTCTAACACTTTGTAGATAAAAGAAAAAAACGTAAAAATAATATTGACTTTCATTGTATTGAATAGTAAAAGAGCATTGCTCTATGAAGAAGTTGGTGTATCTCTTGTAGAGTCTAAATAAATAAAAAAACAGCAAAAAATAATGCTCTGGGGGAGGTTCGAACTCTCGACCTTCAGATTATGAGACTGACGCTCTTCCGACTGAGCTACCAAAGCTTATTTTCTTTGAAAATTGTTTTGAGGTGGTTTATTTAACAAGCAATTCTAGTGGCGTGGTACTATAGTTTTATGCGTAATAATCGTTATTACGACAGGTGAAATGCAATTACAATGTAATATTACGTTGATCTCACCACAGAAAAATACATATCGGATAAAAATAATTGTTTCCTATGTAAAATTGCAACTGTGGAAGTATAAATAGTCATGAAAAAGAACAAACCGTCCTGTGATCTATTGTATTTTATATCTTATATACTACTCGCTCTTTTAAAGGAGCAAGGACACTAAACAATATAATATTAAAATTTTGAGATTTTAGAACCAACTACGCTTACTTTTTATAAATAACTTCCGGTTATTATTAAAGAGGATATATTGGACTCTAAATACACAGTACAATGAATTACAAAGATCCTTCCTCATATATATTTAATAGGTTTAAAGTCTGACATTATATTTCAACTTTAGACAAAGTTATCAGATAATATTTCTTTATATACTTTGTCCCAATTGCACCAGCCATATAAATTCAACAGATTTGTATCATATTCCAGTCAATTTCAATTAGATGAATTAAATATATTATGCCAAGTAAGTGATGTGTGAAATAAGAAGCGGCAATAACCAAAATTTGAGGAATCTTTACTGGATTTGAAATTGATACCATATACGTTTATACCTTTCTTATTTTAGAATATATTTGTCTAGAATGTTTCTTAGTGAAAACATTTGTAGAAGTTTATAATACGTAATTATCATAACAGTGGTATCCATTTTTTTCACCACTTTGAAGAAATTCTTGTAGGATAATGTAAGTATTTGTAGAAAACCATTTTTTATTAGATATTACAATCTTTTGAGTGTCCTTATTTTATTGAAACCATGACATTTGCTTAAATGTATATACATATCAACGAAAATGGTGACTCTTTTGTTGAATATATACATTTTCCTGTGTTTATGATTATATTTTGTAAGATACTGCCCTACAAGTTAGTCACTTCCACTTGACTTCAGTGCCTAAATTCAGGAGCGGTATCGTTAAAAGAGGGACTTGATTATTAATGTTTTCAAGCCTAGTATAATGTTATGGGTCTATCGAGAACTGGTCAATTTACAATAATTGTTTTTATCACAATAGTCTAACTTATTTTATTATTTATACAATTTTTTAGAGAATTATTAGTTATATTCCTTTTAAATGTCTTCAAAATATAAAGTTGTAAAAATTTAAGAAGAGTAAAAATAAATAATCTTATAGGGGAACATTCTCCCATTGAGGCTCAAAGCACAGAGAGTTTTACTGGTACACATACCCAACTTAAAATACTGTACTTTCTAAATTCATTTATTAGTCAAGACTAAAATAGCACACGGCAAGAACTTATTTAAACGTATCGTTGGGTAAAAATTACAACATCTTAATGCTCTCAATCAAGCAAACCTTACTCAATAAATCCCAGTCATAAAATAGATATCACTGCATTGTGACACTTGTCCCTATTTGATACACGTATCTCGTTTTACGCGTCGAGAATGGATCGTTTGCTGAAGAAAAAAAAATAGCGAAAAAAAAGTAGACAACAAATCAACCAAACTTAAGCTTTCCACTCACTGTCTCAGTAGCAACCTGTCTTACCAAAGAAGATAACCACTCGTATTTCGAATTATAAAGGATGTCTGAAGAACAAATTGCTTCCAGCATGTCCAATTTATCTTTGGATCAAAATGGTACCCCACATTTGACGGGTAAGAAAAGAAGACCACACAGGGCTTACTTCAACCCCAACCAAGGTGTTCCAGGTGTTCCAGGTACTCCAGGTATGCCAGGTTCAAATTTTGGTACTCCACAATTGAATAACGTTCAAGGGTTTAATACTCCTACTCAAGCAGCTCAACCTTTCACTCCAATGCAAGTGGGTACTCCAGCTTTTGGCGCTACACCAGTATTTGGCCCTACGGCTTCTTTCAATAATGGTATGCCTATGTCACCTGCTGTTGCTATGAATACTGAACAGTTTACTCAACCAAACTCTCCAGGGACCCCTTACGTGGGAGCTTATGAGGAACCAAGATCACAAATTACATCTCATATTGTTGCTACTCAAAGATGGGAAGATCAATTACAGTTTTTAGAAAGAACATTCGAAACTTCCAAAGATTCTGTACCACCTTTACCTTCCACAGAATTTTATGCAGTGGATCAAGCTAGTTGTGATCCAAGATTGATGAATTTAACCATGTACAATATTCCCGCAGATGAACATTTGAGAAGTGCTACTAAATTACCTTTGGGTTTAACTGTGCAACCTTTTGCTACCACATTACCTGAAGAACCAATTCCAGTGGTGGGTCATAAATCACCAATTATTATGGAAGATGGATCTGATGATGTCACTGAACCATTAAGATGTAAGAGATGTCGTACATATGTGAATCCTTCCTTTAATATTGCTTACGATTCCACTGTGCTTTGTAACATTTGTCATGTTAAGATGAAACTTCCAGTGGATGATTTTGCTAACACTCGTGAAGCACAAATGGATAAAATTGAGATGAATAAAGGTTCCGTTGATTTCTTGGTCCCAAAACATTATAATGCCATTAAAGATGTACCACCATTACCATTACATTATGTGTTTTTAATTGATGTTTCATTAATCGCTAATGAAAATGGTAGTTCACTTTCTGTAGTGGAAGCTGTGAGAAATTCCATTGAATACATCTCAGAAAATCAAGAAAATTGTAAGATTGCTATTATGGTTTACGATAATAAATTAAAATTCTACAATTTGAGACCTGAATTAGAATCTGCTCAAGAATACATTGTCAATGACATTAAAGATGTGTTTTTACCATTCTATAATGGTTTATTTGTCAAACCAGCTGATTCTATGAGAGTGATTAATGACACTTTGATGAAAATTAGTGACTTTATTGTTAGTGATAAATACAGTCAAGTACCGTTCTCTTGTTATGGTTCTGCTTTGGAAGCCGCCAAATTAGCCATTGACACTGTCACTAAAGGACAAGGTGGTAAAATTGTTTGTTCATTAGGTCAATTGCCTAATGTGGGTCAAGGTAATTTATCCATAAGTAAAGATGGTAATTTGAAGAGAAATGTTAAATGTGATAACGAATTTTATAATCATATTGCTGGTCAACTGATGAGATCTTACATTTCACTGGATTTATATGTTACCATTACTGGGTTTGTTGATATGGCTACTGTATCTAAACCAGTTGAAATCACTTCTGGTTATTTGAAATACTATCCGAAATTCATACCTGATCAAGATAACAGTACTTTGGTCAACGATATGATTAGCAACATTTCCAAGATTGAAGGTTATCAAGCTTTGTTAAAAGTTCGTTGTTCATCTGGTATATCCGTAGAATCCTACTATTTAGAAGCAGTAGAATATGGTGAAAATGATCCAATGCTTCCAGTATTAACTAAAGATACCACTATAGATGTTTTGTTCAAATATGATGAAAAATTAAAGGCTGGTAAGGATGTCCATTTCCAAACTGCATTATTATACACTGATTTGCATGGTGTAAGGAAGGTTCGTTCTATTAATTGTAATGCTGCTGTGTCTGATAACATTAGAGAAGTCTTTAAATTTGTTAACCAAAATGCTGTATTAAGAATTATTATGCAAGATATCATCAGAACTCTAGGTAATTGTAATTTCCCTACTATTAGAGGTATAATTGATGCTAAGGTTACTGATATCTTAACACAATACAGAGCTTTAGTGAGTGGGTCATCATCTACACAATTAGTGTTACCTGATGCATTGAAAACGTTACCAATGTATTTATTATCATTTGAAAAGACTGAATTCATGAAACCAAATACACAAAGTGCTAGAGGTAATGAAAGAATTTATGATTTAATGAAATACAAGACATTTAATAGTTCTAAATTAAGTTTCAAATTATATTCACAAATTATCCCACTTCATGTGTTATTAGAAGAAAACGATTTAACATTCTTTGATGCCAATGAAAAAATGTTACAAGTTGGACCAGAGACCATGAATAACATCTCTGTAAGAGATTCCCATACTAATTTGGAAAATGGTGGGTTCTACATGATCTTCAATGGTGAAACTGTTTATCTATGGTTCAATGAAAACACCAACCACATGTTATTACAAGATTTGTTAGGTGTGGATCCAAGTTTACCATTCAACACTATTTCATTATTAACTGGTTCCTTACCTGAGACAGGTACTAATATCAATGAGAAGGCCACCAATTTAATCAAATACTGGTGTCACATTACTAATCAAATTTCAGTGCCGGTGAAACTGTTGAGACCTAACGTGGACAACTATTACAGCGCAGTGATGACTGAAATATTCTGTGAAGATAAGAGTATCCATGCTATAGCGGATTACGACTCCTATTTGGTCACTTTACACAGTAAAATCCAGGAGAGAATTAAGAAAGATGAATTCATTAAAGTTTCGTCTTCCAAATCAAAGAATCACGAACAATTTCATCAAAAGTATGTACAATTTTAAGTAAATAAACACAATAGAAAATATCTTTACTGATTACCCAATAAGGCTTTAGTCATGTCTTTCTCTACGGGGAAAATGGGCTCATTTTTTTTTCCAAAAAGGTAGATTTCGATGCGCTTTAATTAATTACATAAAATTTCAAGAAATTTAGCGTATCTTTCCAATTACGAAAGCATAATTGCACTGTAACAAAGAGCTCAATACAAATTGGTTTCGCGAATAAACAGAACAACAAGTGGACTGCCACATATTACAATAGTTATATAGCGCAGAATTGATTAAAGTCAGCGATAGAAAAGCAAACAAGACACGTGAAAATAAATGAGTCAGCGAAATAGTACAACGAACCCCTTTAGGACTATGGAGGAAGTCAGACCTAAGCCTCATCACAGAGGTAGTTCCGAGAGAAGTAAGAACAATCCATTTCTCAATGACGTAGAGAAGAAAGAGATTAAGAAAGAAGAAGAAACGCAACAACCTGTGAGAGAAAGGAAGCGGATCTCACATTCTTCATCTAGTAAACGCCGTTCCCATAGATATACAAAGACTCCGGAACAAATGGGGTTTGATACCATTGATAAGTTAGATGCTACAGGTATATTCTTCAGGGGTGGATTCCATCATGATGGACCATTTGATGCTGCTAGACCACACAGAAATCGTCAAAATGATAAGAACTCTCCAGTGTTAGCATTCCCACGTAATGGGAGTAATAATAGACTAGGTGGTCTAGCCACAACATCCTCATCGAGTGATTCCTTATCTAAGGATTTTGGTAATACAAGAGGCCGTGCTGTCATATGTGACAGTAAAGCTAAAGATACAATGATACACGGTTATACCACAGTGGGGTTAGGTTCAACGACTTTCTTAGACGGTGCCCCTGCTTCACAAGAGGCCATAAGACAGGATACAAGAGCTCATATTATTAGAAATAAAACCATTAAAGACAATAGAAGAAAATCCATTGGGAATTTCCTAAAAGGTGATTTTAATTTCTCTGATGTGGATAACAGTGCTGCGAAGAAGGATAGTGACCGTGGTAATGGACTTTTGAGAAGGGTGAAAAGTTTAAGGACAGGATATCGTAATTAAATTATAATGAAACTGAATGTTTCTTATCAATTTAATCCAAACTTGTAATACTAGTAGTTAACAAAAATAAATATTTATATCAAACAACAATAAATGGACTTTATATCTTATATTCACAATTGAAATGTCACATGGAAACAGGGGTCTCTTTCCCTTTTTGAATGAGGGGCTTAGTGGTTTACCCTAAAATTCTATTCACTGCCTTTATACGGTTCAAATATGTCAGTGATTTGTATCCCTAGTATTTCTGACATTCCACATTAAGGGAATGTTTGTTCTCCCCTAAGTTATATAAACCAATGACACTTGATAAAACAAGAACAACATATAACTCTCAACTCTTGGTAAAGAGGAAAATTGTAAGCTTGTTGTTAGTGATCAATTTTTTTAGTACAATATTATGTCTAACCCAGAATATATTCCAGCAAATACGTCACAAGGAGTAACTACTGGGGTTGATGCAGCACCTACGGGTAAACGAACTCCTGATGGTGAAACACAGCCATCTATTATAGGGACCGCTGATGAAACACACTCTGGATACACAGGAAAGGACGATCTTTCAGATTTACAAAGAGAGGCAGATGAAGAGTTAGCTCATAGTTCTAAGAAAGATTTACTATTCGTATCTTTATGTTGTCTTATGGTGGCATTTGGTGGGTTTGTCTTTGGATGGGATACAGGTACGATTTCTGGGTTTGTTAATCAAACAGATTTCATTCGTAGGTTTGGGTCCACTAGAGCTGACGGAACACATTATTTATCCAATGTAAGGACAGGTTTGATAGTGTCCATATTTAACATTGGGTGTGCTATTGGTGGTATTGTCTTAGGTAAAACTGGTGATATGTGGGGGAGAAGATACGGGTTAGTCTGTGTGGTATGTGTCTACACCGTGGGGATTGTTATTCAAATTGCTTCTATTGATAAATGGTTCCAATATTTTATTGGTAGAATCATATCAGGTATGGGAGTTGGTGGTATGGCAGTTTTATCACCAATGTTAATTTCAGAAGTTGCACCCAAGCAATTAAGAGGTACTCTAGTGTCATGTTATCAGTTAATGATTACAGCTGGTATTTTCTTAGGTTACTGTGCAAATTTCGGTACCAAGAATTATAACAATTCAGTACAATGGAGAGTTCCCTTAGGGTTAAGTTTTGCCTGGGCTTTATTCATGATTGCTGGTATGTTATTTGTTCCTGAATCGCCACGTTATTTAGTGGAAGTTGGGAAAGTGGAAGAGTCAAGACGTGCTCTTGCTAGAATTAATAAGGTTCCAATTGATTCCACTGTAGTCACTGTAGAATTAGAGAATTTCCAAGCATCCATTGAAGCAGAAAGATTAGCTGGTTCAGCAAGTTGGGGTGAATTATTCACGGGGAAGCCACAGATGTTAAGAAGAACCGTAATGGGTATGATGATTCAATCGTTACAACAATTGACAGGTGCTAATTATTTCTTCTACTATGGTACTACTATTTTTAGAGCCGTTGGGTTACAGGATTCATTTGAAACAGCTATTGTCCTGGGTGTTGTTAATTTTGCCTCAACATTCTTTGCATTGTATACTGTGGACCATTTTGGTCGTCGTAGTTGTTTACTTTGGGGATGTATTGGTATGATTTGTTGCTACGTAGTGTATGCATCAGTTGGGGTCACCAGGTTATACCCAAATGGAAAAAGCAATCCATCTTCTAAAGGTGCAGGTAACTGTATGATTGTATTTGCCTGTTTCTTTATCTTTTGTTTTGCTACCACTTGGGCACCGATTGCATACGTCATTGTTTCTGAATCGTACCCATTAAGAATTAGAGGTAAAGCTATGGCCATTGCCATTGCCTGCAATTGGTTCTGGGGATTTTTAATTAGTTTTTTCACTCCCTTTATTACATCGGCTATTAATTTCTACTACGGCTACGTTTTTATGGGTTGTATGGTGTTTGCTTACTTCTACGTGTTTTTCTTCGTACCAGAGACAAAAGGTTTAACTTTGGAGGAGGTTAATGAAATGTACGCTGAAAATGTGTTACCATGGAAATCCACTAGCTGGATTCCCCCCTCCAGAAGAGGGACTACCTACGATGCTGAGGCATTAAAACATGATGATCAGCCATATTACAAGAGATTTTTCAAAGGGAAACAATAGATTAGTGTTATAACTTTTTTTCTTTTTGCGTTATTATTAGTTCAATCATTTTCAAAAAAATAAGCTTTCCTCATTTTACCATTGTGATATCTCATTCACTATAGCTAAATAAATTGTTTTAATTGTATAATTCTCTCAATAAATTCTTTTGTTAAAAAAAACAAATTAAAAATTAGCTCAGCGAAAGTCTGCTGATCGTGAAGCATGTACTGAGTTCTCTACGGGCTGTTATCCCGTGGGTGCGAGTTGGATACCATGAGGTAAAACAATTGAACCTTCCGAATTAGGAAATTATTTTCTTGTCTCGAGAAAAAAACACGAGTTTTTTTGGAAAAAGAAAAGAGCCAAAAAATGGTCTCTACGGCCATTTAAGAGCGCGTCCTTGCTATTGTCTTGTTTACTTGACGTTTCATTACATTCCAGTTGAGATAACGTTTCTACTGGCTGGGACCAAGAGGGAATTCACATACGTGTTCAAAGTGTAATTGGCCAAATATGTTTGGGAGAACAATGCATGTGATTGCGGGTTTTTTTCTGTAACCTTGTGATTGTATTGTTAATTTGATGTCTATTGTTTAGTAATGGTTACAAATTTATTGGAATAAGAAAAGAAAAATTGCTCAATGTCGGTTCTTTCCTGAATGCCTTCTCTTGAGAGTTCTGTTTCCTGCAGAAGGCACTCGAATATTGATCTAACACAGTTAAAACACCTGATGGCTTGGTTGTTATGTGGGAAGGATACTACAGGCAAGTATTGGTATCACCGAAATAGGAAAATAATACTGTGCAAGTCTCAAATATCTTGGTATTTTCGAACCACCAAGAACAATAGAATGGGAGGCAAAGTCAAAGACTTTCATTAACTTTTTTCTTAATGTAATTGTAAACGCGTTTTACTTTTTTTCAACAGTTCATTAAACGTTCACTATACAATTATTATGAAAATCTTGATTACATATTAGGGGGAAATACAATACTGATGAAAAAAGAAACAACAGAACTAACAAGTTGGACTTTACATTAATTAATTCTTGGACTTTTAACTTTAAAGTTGTAAAAAAGCGTTATAACCGGCAAGTATATCTTCATCAAAAGTCTTAGAGAGAATCCATATCATGACGTACAATTTATTACTACGCTGCCAAGGGGTTACAAGATGTTAATGTTATTTGATTTTTCATTCAAATTCTCGACTGTTTTTCTTTGAGCGAAAATCGTCCATTGTACAGCACATAATATAATTTATTAAAGACTGGTCTCAAAAGAGTAATAAAAGTTTATTTTATACCGCTAATTTATTATGTTACCGTTTTTATCTTCTTTGGTAACAAATCATTTTGAGGGGGGAGGAGCCACTGCTACAGTTTCAATCGGATGACGATTTGCATCTGTAAAGTTGTATCCATGCAAAACAAAATTTCAATTATTTTTGTGAGACGTTTCAAGAATTCTTTTATTTTAAAATTATCGTCCTCATTTGAAATTAAAATGAATATGATGTAGGTTACGACGTAATCATAATTTTTATTTCAATATGTTTTGACATTCTTAACAAATATGATTTTCCAACAGAATTTCACAAATGTTACTTTTTTCTTTTTTTTATCCCACATTAATTTAGTATCTGTTGTAAAAACATCTCTTAGTTCAAAAACTTTAAACCAACTATTTGGTATACTGGAAACATCGGGACTACAGATATTAATTGATTAGCCATTGCAATTTGAAACGATACCAAATTGGGCAACGTATTCCATTTTTAGTTAAAAATTAAGTTTGTCTTAAAACTTTGTGTTTTTTTTTGTTTTTTCAATTTTAAAGATCTCTAATATGGGAAAATTCACTTACTATTCAAAACTCCCTACAAAATACAAGTTGACGTTGAATGTCAAACTGGATGAATGAATCGATTACTCTCTAGAAATGTTTCATCTAGAATTCTCAAGAATAATGCCCCTTGGCAAAACAAATTTTTCAACATTTCAGGTAGAATTCGGGGGGAATGCATTAAACAAGATATTTCAATAAGACAGTTGTCAATTACTCAATCTGATTATACTTTTGGGAATAATTCTAAATTCAATAATAGTAATGAATTCACCCTTTTAGATCAACTTCGAGATTATATCTCTCAAGAAATTCATAGAATATCGAATGTGGATAAAGAACGTATATTTTCTGCATTAGATATACCAAACACACTAGAATCTGGTGATTTGTTATTACCATTACCCAAATTAAAATTACCCAATGTTGATAATGTACAGAAATTGGCTTTGCAATGGGCTCGAGAGATCAATACTGATGGGATTTTACAGACAGTAAAGGCAAAGGGTCCATTTTTACAATTTTCCATTAAACCAGATGTCTTACTGGGGAGAGTACTCTCTGATATTATACAAAAGGGAAACAATTACGGTTCCTCTAATATTGGGCAAAATAAGAATGTTGTTATTGAATTTTCCTCACCAAATATTGCTAAACCATTCCATGCAGGACATTTAAGATCCACAATCATAGGTGGGTTTTTATCAAATTTATATGAAGTTCAAGGTTGGAACGTTATTAGAATGAATTATTTGGGAGATTGGGGTAGACAATTTGGAATCCTAGCCATTGGATTTGAAAAATATGGTGATGAGGTAGCATTAAAGAAAGACCCAATTCATCATCTTTTTGACGTGTATGTACGTATTAATAATGACATTCAAAAAGAAAAAGAAATGTCACAAAATTGTATTACTTCTAAAGCTAGAGAATATTTTAAGAAAATGGAGGATGGTGATCCAACGGCATTGACATTATGGAAAAGATTACGTACTCTATCTGTGACGAAGTACGTCGATACGTATTCTAAATTGAATATCAAATTTGACATATATTCTGGAGAATCTGAAGTACCAAAGACTACTATAAACAAAGTAATAAAAACCTTAGAAGACAAGGCATTGAGTTATAAACAAGATGGTGCTACTGTTGTGGATTTGAGTAAATTTCAAAAAAATTTAGGTCAAATAATTATTCAAAAATCAGATGATACTACATTATATGTCACTAGAGATCTAGGCGCTGCGATTGATCGTTACAATAAATTTAAATTCAATAAGATGATTTATGTGATTGCATCTCAGCAAGATTTGTATATGAAACAATTATTTGAATTGTTAAAACAAATGGGTTGTACCTGGACAAATAAATTGGAACATATTAATTTTGGTATGGTTAAGGGTATGTCTACACGTAAAGGGAACGTCGTTTTCCTTGATAACATAATAGAAGAAGCCACTAAGAAAATGCATAGTGTAATGTCGCAAGATGCCTCAAAATATTCACAAGTGAGTAATCCAGAGAGAACATCAGAATTAGTTGGGCTATCTGCTATAATGGTTCAAGACATGCAATCTAAACGGATTAACAACTATGAGTTTAAATGGGATCGTGTATTGTCTTTCGAAGGTGATACTGGCCCTTATTTACAGTATACACATTCACGGTTAAGTGCTATGAGAAGAAATGCAACGGGGATAACCAGTGATCAACTCTTAAATGCAAATTATTCTCTCTTGGAAGAATCAGAAGCCATTGATCTTGCCCGATTGTTATGTCAATACCCTGATATTTTAAAACAGGCTTTAAGAACGCAAGAACCATCCACTGTGCTAACATTCTTGTTTAAAGTAGCTCATTGTGTGTCATCTTGCTACAAGACTTTATGGGTTGCGGGACAACCTAAAGAATTGGCCACTGCTCGTTTGGCTTTGTTTTCTGCAGCCAAACAAGTATTAAATAATGGAATGTGTATTCTTGGGTTAACTCCCGTTGAAAGGATGTAGCACAGTTCACTTCTCTGTATATATAGATACATATTAATGAAATAAAATTATATATTCTTAATCATTTTGTAAATAAAATCTATTTTTCTTATTACAAATTTGGGAAAAAACCATACTTTAACCAGTATTGTATATTCATTAATACATAACACCTTGAAAGAAGAAGCATATAGACCAAGCAGACATCATGGATCCGAGTTTGGTACTAGAAGAGACTGTTCAAGACATCTCCAACTTAGATTCTGAGTTCCGTTATATTTTGGAAGAGATCAGAGCTAACGATTTAGATATACATGACGTGAAGAAGAAGTATCAACAAAAAGAGGCACTGTTATTCAAGTATATCAGACAACATGGGTCTCTTACAGCACATCCTAAGGAGGAAGAACTGAATAAAGATATTGAAGAAGGTTTATCATCCACTAAAGAGTTACAAAACGAAAAATGTACATTGGCCAATACAGCATTATTCTTAGTGTCTCGCCACTTGGCCAAGTTAGAGAAGAATATCAATATATTAGAGGAAGATGGGGTGTTAGCTCCATTAGATGATGAGATAGAGAGTGCTACTGAATTATCCAGAGAGAATTCTGTGGTTAGTATAGGTGCCAATGAAAAGAGAAAGAGAACATTATCATCTGGGTCCTCTATGGGGGCTGTGAACTTAAAGAAAAAGAAACAGAGTCGAACCTCCCCAATGCAAAAAGCAGTAGATCAAAAACCACGTCAATTAACTAGAAAGAAAACTATTTCACCAGCATTAAGTGATATGGATATGGACGGTGGTCAGTTCAATGATGAATTGTTTTCAGGAGGTGCAGAGAACGATGAAGAGGACAAGACATTGTACTGTTTCTGTCAAAGTGTCTCCTACGGTGAGATGGTGGCGTGTGATGGGCCTAATTGTAAATACGAGTGGTTTCATTACAGTTGTGTCAATTTGAAAGAACCACCCAAAGGTATATGGTACTGCCCAGACTGTAAACAAGAAATGTTGAAAAACAAAATGAAGAACAAGAAGAACTGATCGTTAATCACACTACTCGCTTACTCGCCTGCAAATGTGTCACTGTCATATTGCACTATTACTGTCATCTCATCACTATATACAAATCACGTGCTCGTTTATTTTCAAAGTGAAAATTTTTTTTAGCTGATGAGCATCAAAGAAAAAAAATATTCGAAAGTTACTAGAAGACTTCCCACTCTTTCTTCGAGTTTAAAACCACAACAGCTAGTTAGCAGACCAAATCTAACAACAACATAATACAATGAGTTTCAGAGGTGGTAACAGAGGTGGTCGTGGTGGTTTCCGCGGTGGCCGTGGTGGTTTCGGTGGTAGATCTTCTTTCCAACAAGGTCCACCAGACAGTGTCTTAGAAATGGGTGCCTTCATGCATCCATGTGAAAGTGACATTGTGTGTCGTTCCATTAACACTAAAATTCCATATTTCAATGCCCCAATATATTTAGAAAACAAGACTCAAGTGGGTAAAGTCGATGAAATTTTAGGTCCATTAAATGAAGTTTATTTCACCATTAAATGTTCTGAAGGTGTTCAATCTACTAGTTTCAAAGAAGGTGACAAATTCTACATTGCCCCAGACAAACTTCTACCAATTGAAAGATTTATTCCAAAGCCAAAGGTTGTTGGTCCACCAAAACCAAAATCTAAGAAAAAGAAATCTGCTGGCGGTGCCCCAGGTGGCCGTGGTGGTTTCGGTGCTTCCAGAGGTGGCTTCGGTGGCCGTGGTGGCTCCAGAGGTGGTTTCGGTGGCCGTGGTGGCTCTAGAGGTGGCTTCGGTGGTGCCAGAGGTGGTTCCAGAGGCGGCTTCGGTGGCCGTGGTGGTTCCAGAGGTGGTTTCGGTGGCCGTGGTGGTTCCAGAGGTGGCTTTGGTGGCCGTGGCGGTTCCAGAGGTGGCTCTAGATTTTAAATAACTACCTAAACCTGATCCAATTAATCAATCAACGTTTTTAGATTTTATTTTGTATACTATAAAAACCAATTTTATGTAAGAAAAAGCCTTTAAAATTTTATTAAAATTCGAAACAATATCTATACATATATATCCTTGTAGTTGTAATATTAACTAACTAACACTTTAAATTAAAGGAAGATTATATTATCATATGTACTTTTGATAAAAAAAAATATGCTATATAATGACAATAGATTTATATAAGTAAATACATGTATAACACTTAATATCTATTGTTGTTTATTCTTTATTTTATTTGTTGAATTTGGATCATGCTGCTTCGAAAAGATTTGAAAATGCACCATTTTCTGTAGATGGATCATCTAGAAGATCACTTGGATCCTTATGCTTTTGAATTAATTTTTCTGTAACTCTTCTAATATTGGCTTCTCTTTTCTCTTGTCTCTTATGTTCTAGAGCTGCATGAACATCTTCTGAACCTTCATCGTTGCCACTGGCTCTCTTCACATAATCGAAGAATTCAATCATTAATGTTCTTTGATTTTTATAATTTTCCACTTTCCTCAAATTTTCATATAATTCATCAATGTTGTAACCATAAGAAATTTCATATAGATAATCTCTTGTAGATTTATATTCTCGACAAAGTGTCAAAAATAATACTGTGAACACATACATACCTTCATAAAATGAATCCTTGTATGAATTTTGACTTATAAGAACTTGTAATAAAGTTTTCATAACTTCCATGGTGAAAAATTGATCAACACTTTCATGTTTAATTAAAACATCAGCTAAACATGATTTCATTAAGATAATAGCATTAAATGAACATTTACTATCTTTAAATGATACTAAATGATTCAATAATTTTAAAAATGATGCTAGAATGTTAATATCATTGAAGATAATTTTTCTCATTTTAATTTGATGTGCATTTAATTTATTCTTAGAACTTGGACCAGTTTGTCCAATGGTATCAATTAAATTCAATACTACCACTGTAGTCAATTGCCTTAATAAATTCTCTTCCAAAATTTCTTCAGTCATCTCTTCATCATCTGTTGGACCCACGGGGCCATCATTATCTGTCATCACATGAGACCATTTTTCACAAAGTAAAATATCTAAAGTTTCAAAATATTTGGGTAAAAATGCTGACATAAATTTAGGGGCTGATTCTTCAGGACAATTTTTCAATATTGGACGAATAGCCACATTTAAAATATGTTTCCAACCATGTGTTGATACACCAGCACTGATTGTGGAAGAATTTGGTTTATATATGGCAATTGAATCCAATAACATATTTGGAACTTCTTCTATATCGAAAAAGATTGATCCTAATGAGGAAAATGCACTGATTACCAGTAATGTATATTCTCTTGTGTATCTAACGATATGACCCACAGAATCAGCAAAATCTCTCAATGTTTGCATGGCTTTCATATGTTCATCAATGAATTCATCCTTAGATTTATTAGATGCACCTGCTTCCCAAAATCTTTCCACAGTAGAATATTTAACAAACGATTGTACTACAGTGGGTAGATCTTTCCAATTATCTGGATCATGGTATGATTGTAATTGGTATAATAATCTCATGATGTATGGTAAAATTGGTACAATTCTTGGTCTCCATAAATCTTGTAACATTTTAAACTCTTCATCCTTCTTTACACTTTGCATTGAATAATGAATAAACATTCTTGTTGCACGAACGGGGAACAATGATTGCCAACGTTTACTCAATTCATTCTTTAATTTTTTACCTTCCTCATCAATTGGGATAGCCAATAGATCGCTATTTTCATCAATCCCTCTCTTTTGGAAATATTCTGCAATTTGTACTATACCTAATCTTTCCATAAACCAAGGTAAATCAGAAAGACCCACCACAGTGGCCTTATCGGACCAAGCAATTAATTCAGGGTCGACAATATCAGCAAATCTTTCCTCCTTTCTATCTAATGATGATTTCAAAACAATAGTCAATAAGAATGATTTAAAAGATATTTTTTCATGGTAAGATAAATTGGGCATAATTTTCAAGACAATACTCTCTAAATCAGGATAAATTGCCTTTAATGATTCAGGCATTAACAATGCCATTCTATTTAATTCAATACCACAAGCGTATCTTAATTCTCTGACAGCTTCTGAATTCTCACTACGATCTTCTAAATCTACACCAGGATAATTCATAGTGGCTGTAGTAATAATTTTTTCCAATAATGTGAATAGAACATTATCCTTTAACATTGTTAAAAATAGAGCAAAATTTTGAATCTCTTTTTTCAATAATGAAGGTTCTCTAATGTTTAAAGCGATTAATTGATTGGATAAAATTTCCAATTTACTTAAGATTGAATCCAATTTAGTTTGGTAACTTTCATCACTTGCAGGGTACCATATTTTCCATCGTATACACCCGTTAATAAAACATTCGATAATCATAAATTGTGAAAGAGCTGTCAAATATGGTTCAGTCTTTACATTTAAGAAAGTAGAACTTAAAATTTCTTGACCAAATGGTGAACTGAAAAATGAATTTAATCTACTGTTTAACCAATCATAGGCCAAATCTAATTTAACACATGATATTAATCTAATAATATCTCTTATTTTTTTCCTGTAACTTGAACAAAATGATTGATATTCTGATTTGGATTGGAAATCCACATCTGAGAACACTTTCGAAACGTGGTCTTCAATTTGTTCATAATAAATTAAAGCATCTGCAGCGTATTGAAGTAATTCTGGAATAACATATTCATCCAAGATTGGTAAGAAATCATCATTTCTTAAACAAGAACACCAAAGATCTAAAGTTAACCCACTGACAATTAAACTTGGATTGAATGTAGCTTTCAACACTAATTTCATATATTTTTCAATTTGATGATTATTATCATCCACTTTAAAGACACACACATAAAGACAACTAATCATGTCTACAAATTTTTTCACAATAGGGTATTTTAATTCATCGATACCATTCTTTGGATCGAATTGTAAATCATCGTAAACTTGATTTAATACATCCATGCTGTTAAACACTTGATTAATCACCAATTGATAATGGTCATCATTGTTATATGGACGAGTCAATAATATATGCATTGAATCCAATGCCATGGATTGTGCCTTGGGGATATTACTTAAGAAACATTGTAATAAAGTGGATAACACATCATTCTTAATAATAACTTCACTTAGGGGCCAATTTAAACATGTCTTCAAAGTTTCCAATAATCTTATAATGTATTCAGAATTCTTATCAATTAAAGCTTTATTCAATTCAGAGATCCAAACAGCAAACCAACCTTCTTGATTCGCTTTGAAAAGTGTCCATTTTTCAGTAAATTTATATTTAGCAGCAAAGACATCCATGGGACACACTAACATAACACATAATGGTTGTATAATTGTCATTCTCTTTAATACAATCATATCATCCAATAAAAACACGTCTTCAAATAAGATTCTGAAAATGATTAAAGTTAATTCTCTGGAGGCTTGGCTAATCCCCCATAATTCCGTTAAATTACTATCCATATCAACCCATGATTCCAATAGCAATTCATCACTTGGGTCACCACCTTTCAAGGCTTCCCCCCAAGATCTCTTAGCCACTTCGACCCACAGGTATGCTAATTTTTCCTTAATGTATCTTGGATCTTGATCATGTACTCTATGGTTTAATTCCATTATATATTTCCTTAAAGTGATTCTCTTCTCCGCGTCATAATCATTCCACTTAGATTTCAATGCATTAGATAACAATCCCAGACCAAAATGTTTCACAATATAATTATTTGGATTGTTTAAAGATATTTCATACCCCCAAAATGGTGATTCATCTTGTAATTTAACATGATCTAAGAATGTTTGACTCTTCAAACGTTCATCATTAGTGGACCTCGGTGAATAAATTGTCTCCAAAGCAGATATCACTTGAGCACCGCCTGTTGAATCCATTACTATTTGATCAAAAGAAGTATAACACACACTCAATCTCTATAATATAATACTAATTTAAACAAAAAAAAAGACAAAGAAAGACAAAACGGGTTTACTGTACAAGGAGTCTAATAACCACAGTGTAATTTTTCTCTTTATACCGTCTTCTATGGATTGGCAAAGGTGTAAATTTACAATGGAAAGAGATATACAAATTGTGTTTATACACATTAAATGTTTTAACACTTGAAAAACCCGCCAAGGGGAACTTTTCGTGTTCCGTGAGTATTGCCGTCGTGGCGAGTGATTAGTATACAGTATATATATATTGATAGATAGATACACAGTTTATAAACTGAATTTCTTCTTGTCTTTGTCCATCTCTGGTCTGTGTTCCCATTCTGTCTCTTCTCTGAGACCTCTTTGTAATCTTTTCAATTTCAATGTGAATTGTGGCCCCAGTTCTTGTAGACCGACTCTTTCATCGTCTTTGAAAATGTAACGATGCCTTCTGAAGAAGATGTAATCTCTTTGGTTATGTAATGTGATCACTTGTCTACCTTCGAAATCAGGTTCCTGTGGGAAAATAGATTGGAACAATTTCCCCACGGTCTTACCCAATCTAGTTTGGAAATTGTTCAGGATCAATTCTGGGATGTGACTTGTGGGTTTACCGTGACCACGGATCTTCTTCACTTCAACATACGATGACACTTTGAAATAGAATGTGGGGCCCTCAGGTAAATGCATGAATGTCAAACCGGTGACTTTTTTTTTATCCTCATTGATAATAACCATATCGGTGAAATTTCTCTTATTACACATATCAGCGATTTCCTTTAATTTATAACCGAATTTCCTCTTCACAAATGTGACATTAGGTAGTACTTCAATCAACACGTTGGCAAATTCATAGGCACATTTTCTGGCGTTCACGTTGGTCGTTAGGAAAATCTTGGGTGGATGTTCTCTATTAGTATTGAAAAATTTCATTAAATCATCTTCATCCTCTTCCACATCTTGTTGAATGGTTTCATCAAATTTTCTCATTGTTTCAATGGTTTGTGGTACATTCTCCTTTAATCTCTTAGCCTTTAATTCAGGGTTAGCTCTTTCCTCCTTAGCTCTAGTGGCTCTCATCGAATGACGTTCTTTGTTCTGTTGATCTTTGATCTCAGCAAACAGAGCTTGCCTCTTCATCTTGTTGGTGACATTTATCTCATCGAAGGCCATCTTGTGTTAGGGTATATAGTCCGATACTATGAGCTTGCAACTTACTGTAACAACTCTCTATATAGTCCATCTCATCGCAGAAAGTTTTTCAATCCAATTTCTTTTTTCTTTGCAAAAAAAAAAAAATTTGTCAAAAAAAAAAACGATTTTTACCCGCCTTTGTGTTTATTATAATAAGTATATAAAGACTATACTGTAGTATTGATCATAACATACTACAGTAGAATGAAATCTAGTATATAAATATGCAGAAAACTCAAGTTGTGTTTTGTTCAATATGCAATCAATTAAAACACACCACTTGATTTCCTATCTTTATTTTTTCTCAGACCGTGATGTTCACCGTTGAATTCACCTTCCCTTAAGATCAAATCTATCACTTCTTCCTGTTTCTTACCGGGACCGAATTCATTTTCAATTTGTGCCTTGGAGGCTTCACCGAATTCACCTTCAGAACCTCTACCGTCACCATTGGTATATACTGTAAAGACTTCGACCACATTGGACAAATTGGCAATGTTATCTTGCTTCAAGTAATCTTTCACTGCATCTTCTGATTTAACAAAGACAGTTAAATCGGTTTTAGTACCTTTGTAGAAATATGCGGCAATGTTAGACATGATGTTGTTGTTGATAGTTTGTTCTGTTGTATTCTTATCGAATGGTGTGTTAAAAATAAAGGGTGGATAAGAATCTCACCAACAGAAATGCAATCGGTTTAAATAGTATAACTCTACAATTTTTCAAGGGGGCAGACAGGGGGTAAGAAACTGGAAGCAACACCATTTCAACTCACCCAAACGGATACGGGCCCAAAACGGTAATACACTGTGACCCCCTTTGCTGGAAACAGAGCCACAAATCCCACAGGGGGTGAAAAACGGTACAATCACGGTATGATAACGCTGCACAGATATCAAAAGACATAAATCACCAGACGGTTCCGCGGAATTAGAATTTTAGGGAATGCGTATTTGAGTGAAAAATATATATGTATTTAGTATTATGTATTCGTACTAGTATGGGGTGAGTCCATTGCTAGCGAGTTCTAGTCTATCAAATGCGGTAGTGTGTTGTGGTGGTTCTTCTCGTATACGTATATTGAAACCGGGCAGTAACGTCACATCTTCATTGTCATTTGATCCGGTTTCCTTGGCCTCGTTGTAATAGTAATTGTATGTAGGTTGTTTCAACGCAGGTTCGGCCACATTGACTTGAGTGGAGTTCATTGATTTACCCCACGATATTCTTATCCGTGAACCGTGGATAGAGAATCCTTGCATCTGTGTCATTGCCCACTCGGCAGATATTCTATCGGTGAAAGTGATAAATCCACAATGTTTGCCTTGAGGAACATCAACACGATTAATGTAGCCAAAACATTGGAAATATTGTTGTAATTCTTCCTCTGTGACATTGGTGGATAGCCCACCAATAAATATTGTAGTGTTATTAGGGTCTGTCATGTGATTCAATGTCGGTTGAGATTGTACCACCATACCAAATTGCGATTGATTTGTATTTCTATTACTACCACTACTACTGCTCATATGGTTACTTGCCCTTTCGTGTGTATTAGTTTTATTCCCACCAGTGGGTCCCACTTTAATTTGTCTACCATTCAAGAAAACACCTTGCATCTCTGTCAATGCCTTGATTTGATCTTGAGGATCATTAAATTTAACAAAACCATAACCTTTCGAGACACCTGAAACATGATCGTACATTACTTTAGCATTCTCCACTGATGGATATTTATTTATAAATATTTCAAATAATTGTGCATCTGTAACGTTTGGTGATAAATCACCCACAAATACAGATAAGTTTGTATCATTATTTTGGTGATGATGACTCTTACCTGATGTGGCCCAATTAAGTCTCAATAGTCTATTAGGGTATCCAGGTATACTCATACCATTTTTCAATATGGCATTGGAAGCATGTGTCACGGAGGGGAATTCAATGAAACAATAACCTTGATTTCTTTGTTGATTCGTAGGGATTGGTTGTCCATCTCTTGTAGTAGTATGCCACATTAATTTCACTGTAATGTTTTGTTCACCTAAATTATGCCATATTTGTTTAATTATATCGTCAGTCCATGTGGGGTCTATATCACCCATATACAGTTGAGTGCCCTTCTGAGAGTTGACATTGGTTGTATTAGTGGGGACATATTTGTATTGTGGATGAGCATTATTGTATTGTGCATTGGTATTATTATATTGTGTATTGGCATTATTATTGTTCCGACGAACATAATGATTGTTATTAGGTTGATGATTGTATGACATATTAAAATATATGATACTTTCTATTCTGATAATATACAGACAATGTACAAATTTGATCAATTACAAAGGTAAGCATCGAAAATTTAAACTATTTCATAATTATTTTTTTTTTAATTTTCTACCCAAATCAAATATGCTATACAAATATTGAAATAATACACTGTTTATTCATTTATATAAGTGTCTATGTAATTAAATAAGAACAAACGATCAAGATTGCATAGTTTTACGGAAACTGGAATTAGCATCGTCTTCTCTAACATTTGGATTTTGATCAGTGGGTCCATTTTTGGTCCATTGATTCTTTACATATCCGTTAGAACCATTTGATGGTTTAACCACTTTATTTGGTTTAACACTATTGGCAAAATATTTGTTTTGTGTAGAACTTGGTCTTGATGGGTTATTTCGTCTGGCTTGATAATACATAGAATGCATTGTATTGAATTTTTTCCCCGTGGCTGATGTCACTCTTTGTTGTGGTGACATGTACATTTGTGATGGGTATTGTGGCACCCACGGTTGAGTCATATATGGATTGAATTTAGTAATTGTAGGTGTCGTAGTCTTGGTTGGGTATGGTCTTGTATTATGTGGTTGCATAGCTTGTGTGGGTAATAAATTATTCCATGCAAGAGCATCTCCATAACCGTTAATAAACTCGTTACCATGACCCACAGCATTTTCAGAATATGGTTGTGCGAAGAAATCATCACCATTGTTGTTCATATGGTCTGAAAATTCAGGTGGGAAATTAATATTATTTGTATTATTATTAGTACCATATGTTGGTTGTGTATAACCTCCCTGTGATTGTGTGGGTAACATGGACACTTGTATATTTTGTGGTGGGTTATCTTCATCAATCTCATTGGTAGATTGATCATCTGTTGTAAGGGTATCATTTTTTTGTAAAGATTTTTGAGTTGAATAATAGTCACCATTTGTCATTACACGTGGATTGATAGACATGGGGAATTCATTACCTGTCGCTGAACGTGGATATGCAAATGTGCCATTTAAATTGGACACTGGTACCACTTCGTCGGGCGGGCTGAACATAGTTTCAGGGTATATAGTTGATTGTATTGATCTGTTGATTGGTGTTATCACAGCGTTAGGAATATTGTCGTTTGTATTTATTTGGAAATCAGAGTCTATCTTTTGATTAGGTTGATAGTCTATTGTTACAGGTAGATAGTCTAATGGGAAATCTTCTTCTTGCTCCTCATCATCTTGTTCTTCTAATATCTGTTGTGGCTGTTTATTATTATTTTCAGTAGGAACCATTAAATCGTTACCAACAACATTTGTATTGACATTGTCAAGACCACCAAGGACCAATGTTTGTGATATTATAGGATCTGATTCTAGTAGTTGTAAATTTGGTCGGTTCTCCTTTGTAGTTTTCTTCATGAGATCTAATGTGATTCTTTGCGTAGGTTCATCGTCTGTATCAACTTCATTTAATCTCAAATAATTTGCTAATTGTTCCTCTAATGATAATTGTAATGATATGTCGACTTTAAATGAAATTGCAGGTTCAGCTACACATATTGTGGAAGGTACCATTTCATTATGTTCACGTTTTAAATTTCTCTCTAGAGCATCAGCAAACAATTTCCCATGAGGTATACTAAACCAAAAGAATATTTTTTGCTTCTTTTGTGTCTTTAAACACATATTTCTAAACAAGAATCTTAAAAATTCTGATTTGGGTTGCTCTAAAGTGGCATTTACACCACATTTTAAATTTCTTAAATCTGAAAATATACCTTCTTCGAATTTTTTCCTTTGAGTAATCATTCTACCAAATTGTTCCATTTGATACATACACGATTTGACAATATCAGTACCAGTCATATAAAATAAATGATTCCAAAAAACACAAGATACAAATCCAAGTTCTTCATTCAAATAGTATCTTCTTAGCACTTGTTCAGCTTTCCAATTTACGGGTGCCGTCCTGAGGAAGTGCCTTAAATCTTTTATATTTTTCAAGGCACTCTGTACTCTCTTATCGTTGGGGTTATCATCTGTCTGTTTTAGCTTATCTTTGAACATGGTGGTAGAGTAAAGTATGGCAGCATATGTTTAATACCAGTGTGTATTGCGAACGGACGTTGTAGTTGTTTGCTTTGTTGATGGTTCTAAATATAAATAACAAGCAAGCTTTCTTCTTGTTACACAATTCTCATTTGTTCACAAATTCTTCATTCTTGAAATTTTGAAACGCGATTTTTCTTGTTTGGAAACATTCTCGCGTGTGGAAATACACTTCCACGGGCAAACTCAGTAAGAATGTGAGGACTATACATATGTTTACATATTCTTTAGACAAGGGTCCCACGGAGATCTTGGCAAAATCGTACTAGATCTGGACATTCCGTTTGCAGGAAAACTTGCAAGGGCACGCAGGGTCCCTTCAGTATACACCACACCATTGTTTGTAATTTCAGGGCAAAATACGATTCAGGGTCTATTGTAGTGCATTCACGATTGAATTGATTCAATGTGAACTTGGCTCTCTTGTTCAAAATATCGTAAGGTACCGTTGTTGAGTGGAGTGGATCCACATATTGACATTGGTTCAAAGTGTTCAATTCATGGTACCACAAGGTATACACATTGGAATCAAGTAGTTTAGTCCATTGCGTTTCCATGGGTGCAAAATATTTGGACTCTATCGTGTGTAACAACTCATCTCTTGATATCTTGTTGTTGTATTGGTCCAGTAAAATGGGCAACCCGGGTCTCTCGGCTGATATTACCCTATACGATGATTCTTGGCTCGTTTCAGCACTCAATTTCAAACTATGCTTTCTGGCCAGAGCCAATTGCACAAACAGACACACTGGGTCTGTAGCTAAGCCACGTTTCAAGTCACTTACCACCAATGTGAAAGGTGATGTGTCCTTATTACCTTCGCCCACGTAGTACACTGTTCGCTCGCTCAACAGCCTCTTCAAAGCCACGTCATCCACACCTGCAGGTTCATACTGTACCACTGGTACTTTCGTCAGCAACTCTACTATCCTCGTAGTCATCATACTTGTCTTAACTCCCTTGACCCATTGACTGGAAATTTCACATTGGAAATTTCAATATATAATCTCTATATAATAATACATTAAACACAAACGGCGCTACCATCCCCGCCCGGGGAACACCACGCCGCACCGGGTTACACCTCTGGGGAAAGCCACAAACGTTCCCGGGCCAAATATAGAAGCCACAACGTTGCATGAACGATAGTCTGAACTTGTACAACACACTACAAACAACACAGTGTGTAACCATTCATTTACAAACAGGACCACTACTAGTTACATGGCCCTTTTCTAGATCCCCCCTCCCCCCCTCCAATATTTTCAAATCTCTAGAAAAAAGACGTAGAAGAAAATAGAAAAAAACAGAAAAACTTTCTTCTGAGAATCATACACAACACATAGTTGTCCACTGAAACTCAACGGCATATATTTGACACCACATTTGTATCAGCTCTCACACTTCAAACCCACACCCTCATTGAATCTTTCCCGCTTCCACTATGTCCCTGGATTACGAAATTTACAAAGAAGGAGGTATCTTAAATAACAGATATCAAAAGATTGAGGACATCAGTGAAGGGTCATACGGTTTTGTGTCGTTGGCAAAGGATATCACAGATAAGAAACTAGTTGCCGTGAAATATATATTCAAATTAGAAGACGAAGATGACAGTGATTCCGATAAGGACGATGATTTAGATAAAAATTATGACTCCTCTGTGGAAAAGAAACAAATGCAAATGAAATCAATGATTTCTTCTAAAGTTAAATCTAGATTGTCTAATGATATCTGCTTAGAAGCCATGTACGAAGTGGATATACAGACAAAGATTGGGAAACATGATAATATTGTTCAATTATTAGATTTCTTCGATTCGTACATCATTATGGAATATTGTTCAGGTGGTGATCTTTATGAAGCTATTAAAGATGATATCGTACCAAGAAACACTAAATCTATTACACACATTTTCAATCAAATTATTAATGCTATTGAATTTGTTCATGGTAAAGGTATTTATCATAGAGATATTAAACCAGAAAATATTTTGATTACAGGTATTGATTGGACTATTAAATTGACAGATTGGGGGTTAGCCACCACACATGCTACATCCATGGATAGATCTGTAGGTAGTGAAAGATATATGGCACCTGAATTGTTTGAATCAAATTTAGACATTGAAGAAAGGAAAGAACCTTATCAATGTGATAAGATTGATCTATGGGCTATTGGTATTGTGTTTTTAAATATTGTATTCCATAACAATCCATTCCGTGTGGCAAACCAATCTGATAAATCATTCTGTTATTTTGCCGCTAATAGAGAAGCTTTATTTGATGTTTTCTCCACTATGGCTTATGATTTTTTCCAAGTGTTAAGATATTGTTTAACCATTGATCCAACTAATAGAGATATGAAGAAAATGAGATATGAATTAGATAATTTGTCAGAATACACTTTAGATGATGAATACTATAACAATTTAGAAGAAGGTTACGATACAGAAGTGTCAGAGACAATGACTGTGACTCCACCACCACCTATTATCCCACCTTCATCTGCTCCAGTTTCATTACCTACTCCACTTTCATCTTCTAAACCATTGCCCAAGGCAGTTAATGTGGTTAAAGAGGATAAACATGGTCCAACAGATCGTGAAATCATTGAACAACATCCTAATAATGACACTCAAGAGAAGAAATTGTTAGAGATCCCACAATTTAATATTATTCAAGATAAATTGTATCATCATTATAAGAGTCCCAACAATAATAATAATAATAAAAACTATCATAAATACTCTAATAATGATCCATGGAATAATGAAAGAGCTAGATCAGTACCTAAATTTAAATTCCATAAACGTACTAAAGTTAAAAATAACCGTAATCATTATCATGCTAAACCAATTAAAATTGAAAATCGAAATAAGAGTAAAATTATTAAAAATTCAAGAAAACCATTGGGTATCCCAACTCCAAACACTCATATGAATAATTTCTTCCATGAATACAAGGCACCTAAAGAGGATAAATTTAATACAAGAGATTTTTTCACTCCACCAAGTGTACAAAATAGATACATGGAAGGTATTTTCGATAATAGGTTTTACAAACAACATCAACATCAACAACATAATAATAAATCCAATAACAATAACTATGTCAGTTACAATTATGGAGGTGGTAAAAGTTGGAATAATAAAAACAATAACAATAATTATAATAACAGCAATAATAACAGTAACAAATATAACAAATACAATAGAAGACCAAGTACCACTGGTAATTCAGGTTATAATAACAGTAGTAAAAGTTATGGTCAAAGATACAGTTTCAACAACAGTAATGTATCCAGTGGATTCTTTAGACGTCCATCCACTACACAATATTCTCCCGGTAGTTATATTCCACCAAATGCAAGAAATTATAATAACACTCCATCTAATCATGGTAGTGTATTGTCATCAACATCTTATCACATTCCAGATATTTCCACTGTGTTAAATGATGATTCACCAAAGAGTAATGGATCACCAATTCATCACGAATCATTTGCACATGATATGGCATTGACAGATGATGGACATGATTCCGATGATGTCTTATTTGCATTGGAAGAAAATGATCGTGATTTTATTAAAAATTTCAATCATTTAACAGTGACAGATAAACATGGAACAAGTCATCCAACACCTGCTCCAACGCCACATTATCATAAACCACATTTGACAGCATTGAATACAGATGATCAATCTCCTGTTCATAATGAATCATTACCTGATTTGTTAAAATCTCCAGTACCAAGTGAAATGCATTTATCATCTGCGATGAATAATAACACTTACAATAATAATCAACAACGGAAATCTAGTTTAGATGAAAAAACTTATAAACCTGGTGTTTATGTACCACCTCATCATAGAAGACCTTCCACTAATGAAGTTGTTTTATCAGTGTCAAATAATGCATTAAATTATGGTAGTTCAGTTAATAGTAATGGTAATTTTTTCAATTCAAGGAAAACTAGTAATAGTGAATCTTATAAACCAAGTATTTCAGTGAATCATCCAACTGTGTCATTACAAGATGAAGATATATTTGCTGGTCCTAATAGTGATGCTTTAATTTTTGAAGATGATGAAGGTTACGATGATGAAAATGATAATCATAGAACCACTTTTGGTCCATATGAAATTTATGATAATGAATCAGATCATGATAAGATTGATAAATTTAGAGGCGGTAGGAAATCTAGCACTTTACAAGATGAAATTGTTGGTTCATTAGAACAATATAAGAATAACTGGTTAATGTTGCAACAACAGCAAGAATAATAATAATCTTACTATATGATTAAGTTTTTATTTTTTTTTTTTTGAAACCTATCGTTTTACTCTCTATCTATATTAAGCCTTAAATAATAATAATAATAATAAAAAACTATGCATATTTAATATTTTTTTAAAAGACAATATATCTCTATCTATTATACACTATGAGGAATAAAAAATATATATACAATTCTCTATTTACTGACCTTACCATTTTTCTTTTTTTGCTTTTTACTTATACGATTAGTAATTTCTTCTTTTAGAGTTTTTTGATCCTCTTGACTAAACTTAGTATGTTTCCCCTTTGGTTTGAAATTCTCACTACTTATAGCATTAGAACCATTCAAAGCACCAATAACCATTTGTTTAGCATTTTCTTTCCTCTTAACTTCGTCATCAGATTTTTTAGCTATTTTTTGTTTCAATTCTTGTGCCTTCTTCATATATTCTTTACATCTGTTCAACTCTGTCATAATTTTACTCATATCTTTCACATCGAGCAGTTTCATGTAAGTGAAAACCAAAGAGTTCAATAGGTATGCATAAGTGTTTGTCAATTCAAGTTTTTGTGATTCATTAGAAAATTGAATTAATTGGTCATCTAATGAGTTCTTAGTCAATTTACTGATCTCTGGTTTCAAAGCTGTTATACTTCGTTTAAGATTAGCAATGTACGGTTGTAATTTCTTGATATCTTCGTCCATAATATATTATCCTGGGGTGTTCAAATCTTGGCGATGAGCTTCACTCACATATCCAAGTTCCCAATATAATAATCGAAGATTGAAAATTGAAAAATTGTATATCACAGTGCACGACACTCCAAAACCGGGTAAAGGAATTATATTTTTCCCCATTGGGAAACCGCAACCGGAATAAGTAATCGCATTACTCTTTACCCAATTAGGAAACCCCTGAAAACGCGCCCAACCGGGGTAATCTCTTAAACCCTGAAGGTGAAAAAGTTGTAATAGGGGCATCTCATATGATAAATTATAGGAGCGCGTATCTCTCTTGCTGGGTCTGTGATTATAGTTCCCACAGTAATTTTTTGGTCTTTTTGAAAGGGGTCAGATTAATTATATAAGATATACTATCTCATTAAATCGTTTATCTTTTAGACACTTCGTTCTCTGGAAGATATTCTTTAGTATAACTCCATATAATAATTCAACGAGATGACTAAGGATAAGTCGTTACTAAGTGCTTTTGGATTGAAGAAATCCTCCACCACGCCTCATAAGAGACATGGTACAAACTCATTTTCTGTGGTTGAACCACAAAGACAAGCTAATGTTACTAGCAGCGGTACTAGAACAATGCATTCGAACACTACGAGTGCTGTATCTACTAAGAAACCTAAATGGGTGCCATTGAATAGTAGTAAAGTACCAAATATTTACAGGGATGTACCTGATATGAATCATAATGAACTATCGCATCCCGGTGATAAAGACGCTACTAATGGTGATTACGTGAGATTGACCATTGACAATAAAGGGTTTTTAACTATCCCAGTTAAATTAGATGGTCCAGACAACGACAACAACAGCCGTACCACTTCAAACGCAGACAGTGGTACTCAATCAAGAAAACGTAGTTTATCTGCTCCTGTTTTAAATGATGAGACAGAGGGGCAAGCAACCGCTGATAAATCATTATTTTCTAATGTATTATCAGACAAAGACAATAAAGAATCATTAACTCAAACTTTAGAAAATTTAATTAAACCATCTCCACAAGTGGAAACTGATAAGACTGTGGATACTTCTGAAGTCACTGATGAGATTAAAAAATTGAATGATTCTAATGTAGATGAAGATATTCCAAAGGAAAAGAAAGAGATCATACCCGTAGAGGCAAGAGCAGAAATGATGCGTGGTCCTGTCACACCTGTTAAAAAGGATTCAACACCAACAGAAGCTAAAGTAGAATTGATGCGTAAACCTTCTACACCGGTTATAAAGGAAAAGGCTATACCTTTACCTAGGGGGGAGAGTGAGAGATCTGACGTGAGTAGACAATCTATATCAACTAGTAAAATTTCAAGAAGTGATACGGTGTCAAGTGATGAAAGAAGACCAAGAAGTGCTTCAAAAAGTAGTTTCTTAACAAGAAGATCGTTTTCTCCATCTACTATAAGTAAGAAATTATCTTTAGCGTCACCAGCAGTGTCAGCGGTTAGTTCAGTAAGTTCAACTATAAGAAAATTTGATGCCACTGCTCCCGTGAAACAAGTGAGTTTCCCTAAGGCAAGAATGGCAAGAGATAACAGTGAAACTTTACAACTTAATAATGTTACTTATGCTATCAGCAGGAAAAATATGGAATTTCATGGTTTGTTCAAAAATGCATCTGATGATGAAAGATTAATTCAAGAGAATAGTTGTGCTTACAATAAAGATATTTTGATTCATGGTAGAATATATATCACCAATAAGAGTCTACATTTTTACTCTAATATATTAGGTTATGTTACAGTTTTAAGTTTACCTTTCAAAGAAATAACACAAATTGAAAAGAAAACTACAGCAGGTTTATTCCCTAATGCTATATGTGTGGAGACTATCCAAGCTAAATATACCTTCGCCTCTTTCACTAATAGAGATTCTACATTTGATTTCATTTCTGACATTTGGAATCAAATTGTTATTGACAATAGAGTACGGTCCGCTGACGATGATAATGACTCAGATAGTGATTATGCTTCAGACAGTCTTTACAGTGATGATGAAAATGTAGAAACTGATGGAACTTCAAATGAAGAGGAAAGTGGTAAAGGTCCTGCCGCTACAGGTGAAACTTTAGGCCCTGCTCAACATGCACCAACTTCAGCTGACTATAAACCACAAGATAATGAAAGAAAGATTCATGAATCTGTAATTAATGCTCCATTAGGTGCTGTGGTTGATATTCTATTTGGTGATAACGTGGAGCCATTGATTGGAATTTTGAAAGCTCAGAAAAATTACGATATTTCTCCTATTCCTAAGCTTATCGAAACTAAATCACGTAACTATTCATACACAAAACCATTATCTGGTTCTATCGGTCCAAGTAAGACAAGATGTATAATTGATGAAACAATGGATAATTTTGATTTGGAAAATTATGTGCAAGGTACACAATTGACTAAGAATCCTGATGTTCCTTCTGGTAATGCATTCCAAGTGAAAACAACATATTTGCTGTCATGGGATGCTAATAATTCTACCAAGTTAACCGTTTATGTATCTGTTGTATGGTCAGGTAAGAGTTGGATTAAAGGTGCCATTGAAAAGGGTACATTTGACGGTGTTACTGCTACAACGAAAACATTAGTTTCTGAACTAACAAGAATGGTAGCAACCAAACCTAAAAAATCTCATAAACAAAAGGCTGAAGTGGAAGAAGAGGAAGAGGAAACATCGACTTTACCCAAGTTGGAACCATTTACTCATGCACCAACTGAACCTGAAATCACTAAAGGTAAAGATGATACTGTCATTGTACAAAATATTAATGTTGCAGCACCATTAGGTACGGTTTATTTGTTGTTATTTGGTGATGATACATCATATTTGAAGGGGATTGTTCAAAAGCAAAATAATTTCAATTTATCTGAAATACCAAAGTTTTCTAACGATACAAGAGAGTACAATTACATTAAGAAATTGAATAATTCATTGGGTCCCAAACAGACTAAATGTTTAATCACTGAAAATATTGAAAGCAAAGATTTCAATAAATTTGTATTGGTTACACAGATATCTAAGACCCCTGATGTCCCATCTGGTAGTAATTTTTCTGTTCAGAGTAGAATTTACCTTTCCTGGGGTGAAAAAAATACTACAAACATAACTGTTATTACAAACATTGTATGGACTGGTAAATCATTCTTAAAGGGTGCTATTGAAAAGGGTTCCATTGATGGTCAAAAGGGTGCTACAAAAGTGTTGATTGATGAATTGAAAAGTATTATTTCATCAGCTGGTACCAAAAAATCCAAGAAGGGTAAACATAGAAAGGGTGGTAAAAAGGAGGCCGAAGAAAAAGTCACAGAAGAAGTTGCTCCAGTGGTGGAAGAGGAAGCTGCTGCAGGTGGTATTGTTGGTACATTAACCTCCTTCGTAAATCCTTTGATCGAAAATTTCGATATCACTTCTGTGAAAACCATTGTTCCATCTATCTTGTCCATTTTCTTTATTTTCTTTATCTTCAGACATTCATTTGGTGGACACGCTGTTCAAAGAAATATATCTATTATTAGGCCTGGTAAGATTATCATCGATGGGAGTGAATTTAACTATGTTCCAAGTTTCAAGACTTTATATGATGTTTACGAAGAAGAGATCAGAAGAGCTAGAACTGATGGCAATGTATCCAATGTTGTTACTGAAACAGAGGGCACTTTATGGGATTGGATAAATGATCGTGGTGATGATGATATCCATTCCATTAATGAATTTATAAACCCGGAATTGGAAGATATCAAATCAAAGAGTGATAACCCTGAGATTAATGAACATAATTTACAACAGTTAATGGAAACGATAAAGATTACCAGCATGCAACTGGAACAAATGCAAAAGAGGTTGTTAGAACTTCAAGGGAATGATACAGCTGCTGAGCTTCTTATTTAAACGTATGTTTTTTTTCAATTTTATACAGAGTTATTTATTTAATATTTTAATATTTTTTTTAAAGTGCTGGGCGGTAAATAAGAAAAAAGAACTTTTGTTAAAATAAACCAATTATTAAATAGAAGTCTCATGATCAAGAAACCAATGTCTACTCCGTTTCTGAGTGATAAACAGGAACAGTTAAAACAGTTAAAAGATCAACTTGTAAATTTAAGAACTGAATTCACAGATAAGTTAAAGACAGAGAATCTGTATGTTGAAGTATCCGGTATACAAGTATAAAATAAGATTTGTTACTAACAACGATATTAAAGTGAAAACGTTAAAGAACCCTCTGAGATTCTTTCATCACATATTAAAAAGCTTAAGGAATATAATGAATTGAGAGATACAGGTTTAAGATTAGTTCAAATTGTCGCAGATGACAAAAATTGTAAGATAGCAGAAGTTGTAAATGAAATGGGGTTCCAATTAAAGGATGAATAGAAAATCTAATGTTTACCGGTTGAACTGCTTATTTCAATAGGTTGTTATCTTTTTTTGGTCATATTTGCTGCTAGGCTTAGGTAATACTGTGATGACCTGATCTTAAATTTACAGTTGTTTTTTTCCTTGAAATGTTCTACCAATTTCTAACACAAATATTGCTTACTAATAATTAATAGCTCTAACTCACCTGACAAAATAATATTCAATGACGTATTATTACGTAAAAGTAAAAGAAATCATATTTAAAGGTAATAGGATAATTCCCTTGTTTGTTCTTATCTATTGCTACATTCCATGAAAACAGATTAAAAATACCACTGAAAATGTCATTGCCAACAAATATGAAAGCACTTGTCATTCAAGGTACCGGAATTGCCTTAAAAGAAGGTTTACCAATACCCACATTAGAAGATGGTTACATTCTTGTGAAACCATCAGCAGTAGCAGGTAATCCAACTGATTGGAAGCATTCCACTTACCAATTGGGTCCTCAAGGTGCCATATCTGGTTGTGATGTTGCTGGAGAAATTGTTAAATTAGGTGATAATGTGGATACCAATGAATTTAAAATTGGTGATTACGCGTATGGTTTTATTCAAGCTTCTTCTACTAGAACTCCAGGCAACGGTGCATTTGCAGAATATGTTGCTTTAGACTCCAAGTTAACTTTCAAGACTAATCCCGGTATTAAGTTGTCAAATGAAGATTATTTACCAGAAGATGCAGTAAACACTCTTGAAGGCGCTGCCTCGGTTCCATTGTCTTGGTTAACTGCAGGGGCCACGGTGTTTCATCATATGAAATTGAATATGGAATGGAAACCTAAGAATCCATAAAATGATAGTCCCGTTTTATTGTGGGGTGGTGCCACCGCATTAGGTCAAGCATTACTTCAATTATTGAAATCTTTTAATGGATTTACTAAGATCATTGTGGTTGCTTCTAAAAAACATGAAAAGAAATTGAAAGAATATGGTGCTGACGAAATATTTGATTATCATGAAGAGGATGTTATTGATCAAATTAAAACAAAATACAACAATTTTAGTTGGTTATTGGATTGTGTGTCAACACCAGAAACATTTAAACAAGTTTATCAATTGGCACCAAGCGACATTCCGTCGGAAATGTTTAATTATATGTCTATGAGCGTTGATGTTATTGAACCAGAGAATAGGAAATCTCTTGTGAATATTGACGGTTGTTTAGTTTACGCATCTTTTGGATTCCCAATCAAGATAATTGGGTACCCTGAAATCCCGGCTGATCAATCTTACAGAGATGACATGGTAAAATTTGTCAAATTCATCCATCGATATTTAAACAATGGTTCATTGCATCATATGCCAGTGAAGGTTTACAAAGGAGGATTAGATGTTATTCCTCAACTTATGGAAGATTTAAAAAATGGATTGAATTCAGGTGTGAAATTAGTAGCAACTTTTTAAGTAATTACTTCAATTTAAATTATATAATGCAATCATGACAACTTTTAAAGAATTTGTGATATTATACTCAGGCCCCATAGTTCAGTTTGAATAAATAAACAAATATGTTACTTACTCGTCTAAATATATGTTCTACAAGTCAATACTACCTCCAGTATATGTATTTTGCTTATATATACTGCACATCTCCTAAATCAAATTATTATATTTTGCAGACTCAATTTTATTCCGTCAAAGTTCGGAATAAAAATCTTTATAAAATCTTTAACTACACAAAGCAGTAGATAATCAAATCACATCACATTCCAGATTAAAAACAAGGATATACGCTAAGGATCACTTTTATTGTTGATATATAACCTCACATTACATCATAGACAAAGCTGAAGAATTAGGAAATTTTACTGTTGAGTCCATTAGATTATTAATCTGCATCCATCCATTCATCACCCACCTAAGCATATTTGATCAAATTAAGAAACGTTCTGAACTTTTGAACTTATACAAGAAACGGTTTCTGTTAATTAGATTCAATCTCGGTTTTTACCCCATAATTTCTACTATTACCCCTATATCATTCTCCTCATCATCGTCTTAAATATCCAAATCTATGAGAACTTCACTGAGATCGTTTCTTACAACAGTCCTTTTAAACTGTTTACTAATATCAGTTGTGTGTTGTTGGGGCATTCGAAATGGACATAAAGCCTCAGCTCTGCCTACAAATGATAACACCTTTAACAGCAGTGAAAAGGCTTTTAATAGAATTTTACATGATACCACTGCTCACCACACTGTAAAGATACAGCAACCACAATATGAAGATTCCAAACCTGCACAAATGTCGGCTTCTTATCTAGTGGGGAGATCACTAAATGATTTAGAACTTTCAGATATGCTGATCGCCGCTGACATCGAAGGAGGACTTCATGCACTTAGTAGGTACGATGGTCAAGTTTTATGGTCTGTAGATTCAACAAAATTAGAACCAATAGTGAGCATAGAACAACCTCCTAGCGTCGACACGAAAGAAACATTAGTATTAGAGCCTTTTGGTGATGGTAATTTATATTTTTTCCATGCTCATCAAGGTTTACAAAAGATCCCAGCGTCAATCAGTCACTTGGTATCTACGTCACCCGTTCACATGAAAGCACAACTTGTTATTGATGAGTTGGGTACCACTATAGATGATGAAAAAATATACACAGGATCAAGAACAAGTGTCATGTATATGATTGACTTGTTAACAGGAAATATTTTATCAGCATACGGTGCAGGATGTGAAAATTTTAAAAAGAAACTGATCAATGATCCAAAAGATGAATCATGTCCCACAGATCCATCCAAATTGCTAGCTGTTGGTAAATCTATTTTTCAATTGCAAATTAATTCGCAGGATGGATCTGTCTATAATGTAACATATAGCGCGTGGCAACCAAATTCTATTGATATTCACCTGTCTGAAGAAAATGGTAACCCAGAAGATGGATTGTTTGTTACACCATTTAGAGACAAATCCTTACTGGCTGTAGATGCAGATATCAATATTGCTAAATGGATATCTTCTGATTTCCCAGGAATCATAGTGTCTGTATTTGATATATTTCTGGATAAAAGATCAAATGAACCGGTACTGGTATCACATCCATTTGATGTACTTAATCATGAAGACTTGGATGAAGAGAAGATATACCTTGAACAAACCAAAAATCATTCATGGGCAGCCTTCTCTA
The DNA here is from genome assembly GCA_003708535.3 of Kazachstania bromeliacearum. Classification (NCBI taxonomy): domain Eukaryota; kingdom Fungi; phylum Ascomycota; class Saccharomycetes; order Saccharomycetales; family Saccharomycetaceae; genus Kazachstania; species Kazachstania bromeliacearum. Next base: position 22,672 of record PPOP03000043.1, on the reverse strand, counting down.
CACAACATTTCCCATCGTTGGTTCAAGCAGCTCCAATGTCAAAATATGTCACGAGCGATAAATGGAGAACATCTTCAATTTTTGCAAATGAAGATCTGTTTAAAACTGCCATTACTGGTGTTCACAACTTGAAAAAATATGCATACAACAGTCCATCACAACAACATCTACCACCATCTTTTACTGAACCAGCATTATTGATTGATCCAGTTTCATATAAGCCTAATTCACAAGATTATCCAAAACAGAAACTAGATAATAATCAACCTCAAATAAATAAGCAAGAGACTATAGATACTAATTTTCCAAAGAGGGGCTCACCATTTTACATCATTGCTCGGTTTATTTATAAAATTATAGAAAGTGGATTAGTCTTGCTATTTTCCTTGTTCATTTTAGGTTTGTTGCAAAGGTATCATATTATTCCTCCTATCCATGTTATTCTAGAAAAGATGGGATTGTTACTAATTAAGAAACAAGAGGTTGTCAAAGACGAAAAAAACCAGGATGAAACATCACAAAAAGAAGTTGATTCATCAGTGTCTGTATCATCTACTGGAATGAGTCGAACAAATAGTAAACTTCCAGAAGAGCCATCAAAGGATGATAAGGAACCTACCTTAGAAAAGAAAAAGAGAAAAAGAGGTTCAAGAGGTGGGAAAAAAATTAAACGTAAAGGACATAATCAAACTATTGGTCAACTTGAAACTGAAGATGCTTTAAAGAGTTTAACAGTATCTGATAAGATATTAGGATATGGTTCTTCAGGTACAGTAGTATTTGAAGGTAGTTTCCAAGGAAGACCTGTAGCTGTTAAAAGATTACTACTTGATTTCTGTGATCTAGCAGATAGAGAAATAAAATTATTGACAGAAAGTGATGATCATCCAAATGTGATCAGGTATTATTGTTCCGAAGAAACAGAAAAATTTCTTTACATTGCATTGGAATTATGTAATTCTACTCTACAAGACCTCATTGAGACGAAACCGCAACAATCTAAGATAATCGAATTAAAAAAGGGACTGGATCCTGTTAATCTACTTTATCAAATTGCATCAGGTATTGCTCATTTGCATTCATTGAAAATCATTCACAGAGATATTAAACCACAGAATATATTAGTGGCTAAACCTAAAAGAACAGCTGGTACTGCTTTTACAGGGAATGAAAAGTTAGGAATATTAATCTCTGATTTTGGACTATGTAAAAAACTTGATGCTGAACAATCATCGTTTAAAACTAATATGCAAAATCCTGCTGGTACTACCGGATGGAGAGCACCCGAATTACTTAATGGGACATCGTCAAGAATATTAGAGATGTCTGAAAGTACGGTTATAAATACAGACAGTATAAACGAGAGCTCTATAATGTCTACAGATTCATTTTATGATCCATTTACTAAACAGAGGTTAACAAGAGCTGTAGATATATTTTCAATGGGGTGTGTCTTTTTTTACGTATTAACAAAAGGACAACATCCATTTGGAGATAAGTATGTCAGAGAATCAAATATCATCAAAGGTGAAGCTAATCTTGATCTTCTGTATAAGACAGTAACTGAAAGATCAACGGCTATTGAAGCTAATGATTTGATATCTCGTATGATTAATAAAGATCCTAAGAAGAGACCTACAGCCAAATCCGTTTTAGAGCATCCATTTTTTTGGGATGTTGGTAAAAAATTAAGATTTCTTTTAAAATTTAGTGATAGATTTGAAATTGAAAGTAGAGATCCACCTAGTGGACTTCTTTTGAAAGTAAGCGAAGTATCTACTCATGTCATTCCTAACAAAAATTGGTCATTAAAATTTGATCAAAATTTCATGGATAATTTAGGAAAATATAGAAAATATCATTTTGATAGAGTTCTTGATTTATTGAGGGCCTTTAGAAACAAATATCATCACTTTATGGATTTACCTGAGGATATGGCAGCTGTTATGGGACCTGTTCCTGATGGATTCTATAAATATTTCATTACTAGATTTCCAAATCTTTTAATGGAAGTATTCCTCTTTGTTGAAGAGAATTTAGAAGATGATCCGTTGTTGAGAGAATTTTTTGTAAACTAATTATAGCGTATTTATACATTAAAAATATTTAGCATTATAGAAATTTTATTAAGTAATTATGGAAAAGAATTGCAAAAAATGATATTATCAAAGTAGCGCTTGATATTCGATTTATTTAGTTATATAATAATACATGTTAATTGAGAGTCCTTTCATGTTTTTGTGGTACGAAAAGAGTTCTTTCAGCCAACTTTATGAATGCAAATGTTAAAATACAAGATATGGAAAAAATTTCATCAAACCAACAATCTATGGCTAAATTGGGTACTGTGAATTTTTCACCTAATAAATCTTTCAATTTTGTTGAAACTTCAAAGGGTAAATTTGATCTTATCATTAAGATAGTAGATACCACGTATATGCCTGTAAGTTCGGAGACTAACAGATTTTTGATCATTGATGGATTGTTTACTTTTGGTTCATCAGTTTTATAACTTGGAAGTTCTTCTACATTTTCATTATTTTGCATTGCAAACACTGCCACTAATTGGAAACGAACCGGTAATAACCCTAAAAGAAATGAAATTGTGGTGTTAACGGTGGATAATGAACATATAAACAGAGAAGCTGATAGCAATAGAGATATTTGACTGGTGAAAGAATCCAAATCATGTTGATAATTAAAACGGAATAAAAAGAAATCGAGAATATTTGCAATAGTAACAGCTAATGGATCTGATTGATTTTCAAAATATTCATATTGAGTGTCATGGGGACAAGTGACAAAATGATAAATAATTTTAGGAAGTCTTCTGGAAAATGTAAAGGCTATCTTATGAAAACAGTATATCAAGAATCCACCTCCAAAAATTCTTTTAGCAATTGTGATGTGAGATGGTTCTTTCAACTTATTTTGTATTTTACTTAAATTTAGTTGGTAATGTCCTAATATTTCCATCTTTTGTTGTCTTCTTTGAGGGGAAAGTGACTCAGAGTTCAATTCTCCTATCACTTGTTGTATACGATATTCATACTCAGTCACTTTTTTAATTAATTCTTCAGGGGAAGTCCATAATAAAAATCTATCCTTTTGGAAACTACTAGTAGCAGAATTAGACACTAAGATGGTAGGATTTTGATTTCTTAACTTATACCAAAAGAAAAGAGTTGTATAATAAGCTGTAGAGACACATGCAATCCCAGATAATAATGCCATTAGAGTCACACCACCGACAGAAAGTCTAGTTAAAATGTTATTGGAAAATTGGAATGGTCCTATATTTATCAAAGCCAACACAGTGATTAAACTTCCTAATATACTAGTGGTCACCACAATTAATCTATCAATATCAAATGAATCATTAAAGAATTTGTTTAGTAATGAAATAAGAATAAAAAAAGGTTGGATTAGAATTAATATCAATGATAACAATAAAGCCAGTAGGGGCCAAATCCATCTAGTAATAAAATCTGCCCTCTGTTCAGAATCGACAGTTTTAATTTGCCATAATATGATTTCCACTGTCGTAATGTAACAAACCATCGCCGTGGAGAATAAAACCCTTGTGAAATTCATCAATTTCTTAGAGGACAAAGAATACTCTGTGTAAAAAGTCTGCGCAAACGTATCTGTCATATTACCTTTACTGTCAGCATTCCAATTGGATGATAACGATGATATATTGTTGCTCTTCGATATTTTGACATTTTCAAACAGAAAGTTAACTTTGAACCAAAGTATTCGATACGACCAATTGTACACCACTACACTCGAGAGTATAATAATAGCAAAGATAATGAGTTCCTCCATCGAATGTTAACCGGTCTGGGAACGAATGGTCTTCCTTGTACTCTTAAAATCTTCGATGTGATGAATATTTCACTTGGATAACATTACACTTATTTTACACAATGGCGGCGGGTAATAACATAGTGAATCTTGAAAAATAAAATTGAAAAATTAAAGATGATGAGTTTAAATAAGTTAAGAAACGACATAATAGAGGAAATACATTCCGATATTATACCAAGTTATGGAAGTACGTTGATTTGAGTTTTGAATAGACTGCCCAATGTTTTCTAATTTTACTAACTTTATTCCCTTTTCAAACCGTTCAAATGGTGGTTTGGCCGGAAAGGAAATTATTAATTTAGCATGAACGTAGAATAGAGTTGAAGGAACTCAATACTAAAGCTTGGAATGGAGAATTAGTGTTTGCATTGGAAAGTAAAAAATTAGACTCTAGTATCAAGAGAAATACTGGGTTTATCAAGAAATTGAAGAAAGGTATTACTAAAGAATCCCGCGATTCATTATTGAAAGATTTAAAGGAAGTGTCCTTGGAAAAATATCTTTCAGAAGTTATCACTACTGTCAATGAAGGTTTATCCAATGTTCCTAATAAGAATGAACATATTGTAGCGGCTGTCGAAGTGATAAGTGCTATGCATCAAAGATTTAACGTTAGATTTACAGGTAAATTGTTTGAATTATTCTTATGGAACTTTGTCAATTCTACTAGTGATGAAAAGGAATCAGAAAAGGATGAATTGATCAAATTGAATAAATTGAAAGGAAACTTGAGAGTGGTTACCGAACTTTATTTGGTTGGTGTGTTTACATCTTTGGAATGTGTCGATGCCAAGGATAATATCCCACCTTATTTACAAAAAAAACTGAATAAGAAGGAACCTTTCATCTTCACGATTTTGAAGGAAATATTAAATTACAAATTTAAATATGGTTACACCACTACAATAGCCACTACATTCTTGAAAAGATTCCCAGTTTTATTAGAAAGCGATGATAATTCTTGGGATTGTTTAATTACAGATGATTCATTGAAATCTTTATTACAATCCCTATTCAAAATTTTCACAGATGCAGTCTTAAGTAGAACAAAAGAACTATACAAGAGAACTCAGAAATTATTGAAAGAACATCAGAAGTGTCAAATCAGAACAGGTAAATTGGCAGATGAATATATTGAAGAATATGATTTATTATTACCAATATATGAACGATTTAAAGAGGCAACAGATGTGTTCGTGGACTTTTTCCACTTAGAGGCACTGAATCTAGGTGAAGGGATTGATGAACAAGAGGAAGAAAATACACCTATGATCACAAATCAGGTTTTACCGCCAAATGAAAGACTATGGGAAACTGAAGAGATGAGAAAATTTTATGAAGCTCTACCTGATATTGAAGATATTGTTAAAGATTCAGATAGTCAAACGACGTCAAATAATGACCATGAAAAAATGAATCAATACTTTTCTGATTTGGAAATGGCTGATTCAAAAGAGTTGATTGATAGTCTGGCCATTGATTATTGGAAATTAAATTTAGATAATAGAGCAACAAGAAACAGATTATTGAAATTTTTCATTGAAAGTCAAGATTGGAGTAAGATTAGAATATACGCAAGATTTTTAGCCATTAATGGTAAATATTTCTCGGAAATCATTGATGAATTCATAAAATACTTGGATACTGGTTTCAGAAATCAATTACATTCCAATAAGATCAATGTTAAAAACATTATTTTCTTCAGTGAAATGGTTAAGTTTATGTTGGTGCCATCATTTATGATTTTCCATAAGATAAGAACATTGATAATGAACTTACAGGTCCCTAATAACATTGAAATTTTGACTATATTTTTTGAACATGCTGGTAAATTTCTAATCAATAAACCAGAATTTAAGATAGATATGGATAAAATGGTTCAATTGCTGAAGTCAAAGATGAAAGACAGACAATTGAGTATGAACTTGAAGAGTGCTCTTGAAAATACTATGACTTTACTATTCCCACCTTCTGTAAAGACATTAAACGCAGAGGAACGTAAATTGTCAGAAGAAGAACAATTTTATCATATTTTAATAAGAAGTGAATTATCAAATTTCAGAGTTAAGGATTCAACACTTTTATTACGTAAGGCCAAATGGACTGATAAGAACGTAGCTGAAACGTTGTTGCAATTGTTTACTGAACCGGAAAAGATGAATTATCAAAATATTCCTATACTTGCTAGAATTATGAACGGTTTGTATCCCTACCATCGAAATTTCGTAATTAAAGTGATAGATCAAATTATAGAAAATATTGAAAGAGGGTTAGAAATTAATGACTATAGTCGAAATATGAGCAGAATTGCTCAAGTTAGATTTTTAACAGAAATATTCAATATGGAAATGATCAAATCGGAAGTTTTACTTGACTCTCTTTATCATATAATAAAATTTGGACACAGAAATAATCAACCAAATCCTCAATTCCTTAATGATGACGATATGCCAGATAATTATTTCAGAATTCAATTGGTAACCACTATTTTGTTAAACATTAGAAGATTCCCTGGTGCTCTTGTGTCCAAACTTGGATTGACAATGAGATTTTTTGAATATTACACGTTTACCAAGCAACAACCAATACCTGTAGAGACACAATTTAAGATCACTGACACATTTAATAAGTACGGTAATATAATTAAATTTGAAAAATCTGAAAATCTGATGGAAAGTGCTATGAGGTTACAAAGTACAATTCAATCAATTCATTCAGCCTCTATGGGAGCACAAAAACCAGGTGTTGAACAAAAATCAAACATAAATAATGAAAACAGTAACATAGAGAATCCAGATAATCTAAACGATAACGCTCAAATTGATGAAGAAGAAAATGATGAACCAAAAAATTTAGATGATGAGGATGATGAACTTGAAGATAACAATGATGAGGTAGATCAAGATATTGGTAGTGACAGTGGATCCGATGATGACTCCGATGATGATTCTGATGACTCTGGTGATGACTCTGATGATGATTCTGATGACTCTGAAGATGATGACGATGAAGATGATGACGATGATGATGATGATATGTCTGCTGACAGAAATATGGAATTGAAAAGAATGCAAGAGGAGTATGAAATGAAATTGAAAAATTCAGAAGAACGCAAAATTCAAGATGAATTAGAGAAACAATTTCAAATGATGATGCAAGAATCTTTAGAAGAAAGAAAGAGTGAAAAGGCATCTACAAGTGCAATTCCTATTATATCAGGTACTGGTACGAAGAGGACGGAGGAACTAGGGTCAAGTGAGTTCAAAAAAGAAAATCATAATAGAGTTGCATTCACCTTTTTAACTAAATCTGGTAAGAAGACTAACACACGTACTTTAGCATTACCAAATGATGTCAAATTTGTACCAGATGTTTTAGAGCAGGAAGAGAAATTAAAGATTGAAAGAGAAAAGATTAAAAGAATTGTTCTTCAGAAAACTTTTGATTAATACGATAGATATATTTACATATTATTTAGTATAATAAAGGGTATCAATTTTTTTTATTCATCATATTCATTCTACTTTTACAACTACTAATGTAATGTCATCTTCTTTACCACCTTTATATAACTTACCACTTAATTTAGATAATTCTTGAGCAAATACAGATGGGAAAGTTGGATCTTTACTGATAGTAACCACTTGTTTAACCAATTCATTAGACACTGATTGTAAATCTTCCTCCACTTGTTTCGTGTTATCCTTTAAAAACAGTTCAATATCATCAGTGGCGATGTTATCAGTCACACCATCAGTGGCCAAGATTACAATATCATCTTTAGCCAATTGGAAGGTGTATTCATCCGCATCAGCTGGTGTATTTAGGATATATGATTTGCCTGATCTTTCAGCTGCTAGAGCCATTTCTTCTGGGATGATTGATAATTGATATGGAGCGTTAAATCCAACAGTTTGGAATTTTGTTTGGAACACAAGTTTTTGTTCTCTGAAGACACCACACCAAGAATCACCTAGATTACTTACACTCAACGTACCATTATTTTCAAAATGAGCTACAATGGCAGTGGTACCACCCACTTTAACAATTTTCTCATCCTTAATCTTATTGTATGCCCTAGAGATAATTTCTTTAGGAGTCAAATATTGTGATCCTTTCACTGATGAAGAGCCAGACACTGTGGAAGACAATTCGCCCATAGCTTTACATAATTCTCTTGAGATCGCACTTGAATCATATCCATGTTCAGCCCAACCACCAACACCATCTGCCACACCGGCATACACGTCAGAAGCATGGTTGGCAGTAATAAAATAGTTATCTTCACCTGTTGGAGATAATAAGGAGTCCTTCAATTTTTGATAAATTTGATCATCTCTATCCTTTGGTTGGAATGCCACAGCTGTCTTGTAAGAGAATGGACCAGTGGCATCTGCTTGACCAGCTGATGACCCATTCTGGTTACCGTTACCGGATTGGTAGTTGGCGCTCTTGGAACTAGACACAAAATATCTCTTGGGAAGATCAAACAACTGTTTTTGTAACAGAGCATAAGGATTGTTTACTGATTGAATATTATTTGATATTAGTAAATGTAATCCAAACGATACAAAAATGGTAGCAATGACAAAAATCAACATACAACAATATCTGGGGGTGATTCTCATGACCCTTACACTATTAGTGGCAAACATAATGGACAATTTTTGTTGTTTATTGAATGTTTAAAGTGGAATTCAAATGATCTTTAATGTTTTTTCAAATTTAATACCGGATATGAGTTTACAGAAGATAATGTTACTATGATGAAACAACAGTTTGAAGTAAAAATGGTTAATAATAGTCTTAGTATATATAATATTTGTTAACTTGTACTATTATAAATAAAAAGAAGCCTTTATAAATTACATTTAAAATAGGCCCTATTTGGACTGATTAACAAAACAGCTGATTGTAACAATGAAAAAAGTGAAAAATTAAATAATAGAGTCTTTGTTAATATTGGCAAAGGTTTACTTGTAAGGTAATAACAGTTTGATCAATTAGATATGGATAATACGTTGAGGAAGGCAATGGCATTGAAACAATTTGCCCAAGTGGAGGCATTGTTGGACGCTCACGAGGCAAGTGAAGATGAACAAGACACAGTGGGTGATCTCCCCTCTATTAATGGAAAGACGCCAAACACTTTTGATGAGGAATTACAAACACTTCCTCAATGGGGTACATACTTCCAAGAAAACCAAGTTGTTCAATTACCAGAGAGAGGTCATAATTTTAATACTTATTACACTTTACCAAGTTCCTTAGAGGCTAATTCAATACCTATCTTTATATTCCATCATGGTGCTGGTTCTTCTGGGTTGTCGTTTGCTTCATTGGCAAAAGATCTATCAGTTCGACTAAAGGGACAATGTGGTTGTTTTGCTTTCGATGCTCGAGGACATGGTAAGACCACACCTATTGATCCGAGCCAAAAGGGAACTATTCCATATGATCGAGATACATTCGTAGACGATTTTAAAATGGTATTAGAAGATTTCTATTCAAGTAAATTGGTCAATAAGATACCCATTGACAAAATTTCGATAATATTGGTGGGTCATTCACTAGGTGGGAGTATATGCACATTTCTTTACGAGAAATTAACGGGACCTTTGGGAAAGGCTCTCCTCGGTGTTACAATGCTTGATATCGTGGAAGGTGCTGCAATCAAAGCTTTGGAGAAGATTCAACATTTTTTTAACAGTACACCTAACATGTTCAAATCATATCACGAAGCTATTGATTGGAATATTCAACATGGTTTTTCTCACCTTAGGGATAGTGCTGAAATTTCAGTACCAGCATTGTTCAAAAGTACCAACTCTGGGAAAGTTGTTAGAATTACTAATTTGACTATGTTTGCATCATTCTGGGATACATGGTTTGTAGACTTATCACGTACATTTGTTGTAACGCCCACTTGTAAGTTACTAATATTGGCTGGTAATGATAATTTGGATAAGGAATTGATTATTGGACAAATGCAAGGGAAATATCAACTGGTAGTCTTCCAGGATTCGGGCCATTTCATTCAAGAGGATGCTCCAATGAAAACTGCAGTAACATTAATTGATTTCTGGAAAAGAAATGACAATAAGAACGTCGTGATAAAATCCAACTGGGGTAAAAAGTAAATAGGTTTATAAGTTAAAAATCGTATATGAAAAATAAATACATAATAAGACATGATTCAATCAATAGACATAATATCTAACTCTTCTGTGCTTCTTCCTTCACATTGTGCAACAACTTGATCGATTTTTTTACTAGCCCAAGTGAATCTTGGGTTAATTAAGAATGGTCTTAGATCAAATCTATTATCATCTGGAGAATATTGTTCAGCATGGTAACTTGGAGTTAATACAGTTTGCTTGTGTCTATTGATAGCATAAAAGAAGAAGAATCTCTTCACTTTCTCGGCTACTTGAGCAGGTTGTAATTTTGGTGACCACTCGTGTAATAATTTCAAAAACATTGAATATGGCCCACATTTTTCAACCTTTCTTAAATAACCAAATACACTCAATTCTTCGTAAGTCATCCCCATATCAATTTCATCAGATTGAACATAATTTTCAGTAATTGGTTCTAATTCTGCAGTTGGAGTAGCATTTAAAAATTCATCTAAGATTGGCATTTCATATTCTTTAGAGGCATACGCAATAAATCTTTTCAAATCGGTCTTAGAAATACCACCAATTGGGTTGATATCAGCTGAAGAACAATCATATTTAGTCAAATAACCTCTCAAACATTCGTCGACGTTAGCACTACCTAAAACAAGTAACCCACCGGAGTTCTTGACACCACGAACCCAGGGTAAAAGTTGTGCAAATAAGTATGCTAATACCATTCTCAAACGTGCTTGAATATTTTGTAGTGCTAAATTTTCAATTTGAGAACCACCAAATATTTTAAAAATTGGTTTCTTACCAGTGGCTACTTCAAATAAGGAAACCACACTGGAGACTAGGCTATCCATATTCAAATCGACATGATATGATCCAATCTTTTCAGATAATTCACTACTTCTTGATCTTGTTTCTTTTGATGAATTTTCAGTGCCCATAAAACAAGTATGGAATATCTTAGATGTAATGTCTTGAGGAGTACTTGGAACCCAATCATCTGCACCACGAGTGATCTTACGAACATCATTAATAACCTGTTGGTTACCTTCTTCTACTTCTTTAACTACAATTTTACACATTGAATAGACAATCATAGCAGTAGCACATGAATCGATCCCACCTGATAATGGTAAGAAAAACCCTGAACCGTTACAACGTCTAATGTAATCCCACATCCAACATGCAGGACCTAAAGCAATTTCTTCTTCTGGGCTATGGTAAAACACTTCACGTGGCTTATTTGGACTAATTTTTGGATTGAATCTATCTTTAACCAAGGCCAATTCGATAGGAACATCAATTCTTTGATATTTCAATTCGGATGAAGTAGATTGTAAAGAACGAGACATAACTGACGCACGGTAACTTCTAACCTCTTCTAGATCCACAGTAGCAGTTACCACTTCCACATCTTTCAAAGAAAATTGAGAACCTTGGGCAACTACTCTACCATTAACCACGATTAAGGCACACCCATCATAATACAATCTATCACCATCACAACCTTTTTGGTTAGCGTATAGATATACACCACCACAACGTCTTGTAGCATTTAGGATCAAGTCCACTCTTTTATTCAATTTACGTAACTCATGGTGCGAACCTGAAGAATTGGTGATGATTTCCACACCATCTAATGACATTGCAATATGAGGTGATTGTGGTGTAAACAATTCTTCACAGGTTTCAGCACCAATACAGGTGTCTAATGTGTTAATAACAGCGTCACCAAATGGCACAATTTTTTGGCCAGTAAGCTTTTGAATCTCAAGTGGTAAAACGAAGTCTTCCACAAAACCTGCCTTTAACCAAGGAGTAAAGAATCTCATCTCACGATAGTTACCATCATTAGCCAACCATAATTTTGGTCTAATGAACAAAATCTTACCGTCAAGGGACAGTAATCTACAATTGTAACGAACATTCTTATGTAACACGGGCATACCAATGTCTAAAATTATACCATGTGTATCTGGACGCTTAATAATCTGAGCATACATTTCCCATGAATGTAAACACACGTCATTTTCCAGGAAATGGTCTAAACAACCATAACCAGTGATTTCCAATTCTGGACCAACACGAAGACGAGCTCCTCTTTCTTTGGAAATCTTAATAGATTCAATGATTCTATCTCTGTTACCTTCAAAATCCAAAGCCCATTGGTTCAAATTACAAGTGGCTAGCGTAATTAATTGAGACATTGTGAATTGGATATTCTTTGATCTCGTTGAAGTTACTCATTGAACCTTTTTATCACTAATCTCAAATTTAATAAAAACCGAATTTTGAAAAATCGACTAAACAAGATTTTTTTCATATTATTTAATCAACAAGAACAAACCATTACAATTATCGTTCAAATTCGTTTAAAAGTTCGTGTATTATATATCCATATAATACTTAATATATAAATGACATTAAATATATTTACATATTTATGTTGGGATGTATTACCAAAGGGCCGTTACATTATCCCAATCATTACGTCTTCTTCTTTCCCAGTAACTGTTAGGACCACGTCTATACTTCCACTTATTTGCTGAGGTTTTCACAAAATAGTTTGGAACAACGTCTTTACCATTCTGGCGTCTTTCACGTTGGTTTTGTTCTAGTTTTAATTTTAAGATTTCTGCTTCATCAGTTTTACCTGCTTCATACGCGATGATATCAGGTCTTAATCTGGAATCAGTTGGCGCCATTTGGTCTCTTTCGATTTCAGTAATTTCATTCAAGTTTGCGGTAAATTTGGTGTAACCATATTTGTTCTTAGAATTGGTAACCAAATCTTCAACTTTCCAAATGGTTTTCTTTGTTGTGGTATCCTTCAGTTGGTCAGTCCACTTACCTACTAGAACTTCATGTGGACCATCGCGATCATTTGAAGTAACACTTACTGTCACACCCTCTGATCTTCCTCCAAACATACCTGTTTTTTCAAAAGAAATTGTAGCTTTGCCTGATTTTGACGATATGACTTCAAATTCATTGACCGGTTCTAAGTATTTTTCACCTGCAATTAGATTTTTCAACATTGTGGTAGGTTGTGCCCATTCAAAGTATTCGCCAGTAGTCTTAGATTTCAATTCAATAGTACCTTCATTGTTTAATTCTATAGATTTCCCCCAGAATTTCTGCACAGGGCTAACTGTATAACTACATTCCCAATCTTCATGTTCTGCATGGAATGCAAAGATTTGTGGTTTATGTGAAACTTTCTCAGCTATCAATCTGAATCCAATATCTTCACGGACTAATTCGAATGTTTCACCAAGTAATGGGTTAAAGGGTTTCCTTAATGCTCTCGTTTTATCTCTATAAATAGAAAGAAATGATACGGCAAATGCAGACACAACAGTTAATGGTTCTGGATGGTTTTTCAATTGTGATAATAATGATGCGTATTCAAATGTTTCTGAAATCAATTGTAAGATGGTTATTGGTTCATTAGAAGTTACCGGCACTGTGATAGATGATAAATCTTTACCCACATTTTTCCTTAAAAATGATAATAAACTTGATGGGGATGTGGTAGAAATAGGAACATCATTACGACGTTTAATATGTTTTTTAATGGGTAATGGGTATAAATCAACTTCTTCGGGAAATGCCTCATTGGATTCACTTTCTGATGGGGTGATAGTCAATGGTGAAATTTCACGAGAGCTTTCACTAGGTATATCATCAGCTTTCTCAGTATCCTCTTTTATTTTAACTGCTCCTTCATTGCTTACGTGACTTGAAACTTCTTGGAATTCCTCATCATGATCAATATCATCGTCATCTAGTATAATAACACCTGGATTAATTTCTTCCTCGGCATCAAAAAATTCTTCGTTGTCACTGAAGCCAGAGAATAAAGATGGACATTGTTGTGCTTTTATTTTGCGAGTAAGACGAGTGTGATCTGCAGTTAATCTCTTACTTTGGTTCATAAACAGTTGGAACAAATCTTCTAAGTCGGATAATTTATTGTAAAGTTCATTTTCTTTGGAACGGTGATATACAGAAGTATCTGATTCACTTGGAGCTAATGATTCGGTAGAAGAGCCGTTAGGAGAAACAGGACTCATCAATTTTACTCTGGGAGGAGCTGACATCGATGAAGACGAAAGTGACCGTACTACGCCGCCATTAGACTTACGTGCTTTCTGTGTTTGTGTATAGAGTAATGCTTCATTTTTACATTGTTCAATTCTTTGTTTAATAATTTTCATATTCAAGGCAAAATCTTCGTAAGCCTCATTCGGTAGTGGTGTGTAAACATCCACAGTGTTGTCATTTGTCAGTAATCCGTCTATTCTATGATTACTTCCATCACTTTCAATTGCCTCATCATCATTTTCACTATCTTCCAAAATTGCTCTTTCGTCTTCTCTTTCGAAGCATGATTGTAATGCATCGACCCACGTTTTCCAACTATTTGTGTCTCTTGTTTTTAAGGCCCAAATCTCCATCCCGGAGTCTATAATGATCAATCTATCCTTCTTATTAGCACTTACAGTTGATAAGTTAATAACTATTTCACCACGACGGGTTTGGTTATGATCATTCATATAATATGATAACGTGCCATATCTGAAATCTAAAGTAAAAAACCTTCTTTTAAAACCTTGTAATTTCTTCCTTCTCTTTTTTAGTAGATAACCTTGTAGATATCTACCTTGACTCACTACTACAGGTGCATCTTTTTGATACGATGACAATGAGAAAGAACTCACCACAGGTGATGGCATAGACCGTGTACTTATCATTGATTGAGCATCGTCATGCAGGACACTGGCTTTATACAAAACTTTCTTTTTAACGTTCTTAGATGAAGTGTTATCAAGAATAAAGGCGTAGTAAAAATCGTTGTCTTTGACATCTAGAGAACCTTCTGTCATTTTATTAGCGTCAATGTGGCCAATCCAATTCACTAACTTGAAACCAGAGGCCTCCATTCTTTCACGTAATGAACCCTCTTGGGATTGTTGTTGAATGTTACTGATGGATAAAGATCCCAAACTTGTGTGCGAATCGTCAGAGGTTCCGCTAAAAGAATCCGTTCTTCTTTGTAACGTTCTACTCGCATAATCCAGTACAGATCTGGTATCTTTGGCAATGTGTACAGCTGATGTGTGATTTTCATCCACGGTAGTCTTCAATTTCTTGTAAATACCTAATTCGATGGATTTCTTCAACGGTTTCACTTGATAATTAATAGTATCCCCTCGGTTACATCTAACCCAACGGACCACAAAGGATCGATTCTGGATATCTATAGTCTCCATTACTCGTATTAGATTCAATCAATTGTTGAATGTACTGTGTTCCACTAATTAATAAACTTTACAGTTCAAGAATGTATTTTGATGAATATTTCATTGAGTTTTTCAATTCACTCGCTCAACACGTAAAAAAGGTATTAAACGACGAGTTGTGCGGGGTGTTCTGGGCGATCTTGTTTGGCGTGCCAAATAAACGAAAATCGCTCTATTTTTAATTCTATATTGACTATATCCGATGAGTTTGATACGTGGCTACATACAGCCCCAATGCCTTGATGGGGAAGAGGAACCTGTAATTTGGATACTCTATGGCACAAGAGTGGTTAAACACACCTTCAACACTCTCAAATTTCCATTCTCCAGTGATCTCTTGTCTTTGTTTCAATAATTCAATACCTCTCTCGATTATTTTCCTATTAGGGTACTTGGCCAACATTAGTGCAATCAAAGCCCATGAGGTTTGTACCACAAGAGATTTATGATGATTCACATAACTATGTAACTCACTAGATTTCATCGATTCACCCCAACCACCATCAGCCATTTGTTTAGACACCAAAAAATCGCAACCTTTCTTTACAACTTCAGATGTGGTATAGCTTTCGCCAACAGAATGTAAGGCCTCTAGAGCAAACATCCCGGCATATGTGTAGCATATACCCCAACAACCGTACCAACTTCCATCAGGTTCTTGTGCTGTTTTCAAATATTCTATGGCAATGGTAATTCTTTTGTTTATCTCTTCAGTACGATAGTTGTAATTATTATGGAAATATGTCAGTCCCAATACCACTGAATCTGTACATTCGACATAAGGATACTCGACCATTATATTTCCGAATACCTCAGCAGGATTCAACATTTCTAAGAATAATGGAGCTTTGATCTTTTCATAAGTTGCAAATGAACCGTATTTGAAACGCCCTACATTCTGTAAATCTAGAAGTATATCAATTCCTTGATATATCTTCCCGTCACTTATTTCATCGCGAACTTCTTGGAAAATCGGAGAGTTTCTTACCATTACAATAGCTTTAATTGCTTCAGCGGTACAATCAGATACCGTATAACCTTGCGTTTTAGTTGAAAATCCCCAACCACCTTTTCTTCTATCTCTAAAACTGTGAGGAACACATTCTGTATCAAACTGTGACCTGATAAGAAATCTATAAGCAGATACAATAGTGTCATAAAAATCTGGTCTTTCATGTAAATTTGCCACAAAAAAATATTGAATAGCAAAAGCACAATCCCAAGTTTGAGTCCCATTTGTTCCCATTACTGTCATTCCTTGAGGACCATGAAATAGTGCATCTTTAAACCTTTCTTGAAATTTCCCAAAAGCAATGGAATCTTTACCTTCTTCAATCAATGTAACAAGAGCACAAAATGCTTGATTGACAGGTGCAATACATAAATAATCTGTGTTTAAACATTCCTTCTTGATTAATTCGTATACGGTCTTACGACTTCTTTTAAATAACCAGTTTGGTCTTAAATGATTTTCATAGTATTTCAAGCCTACATTTGTCCAATTAAGTAATGTAGAATGAGGGTAATATAAATCAATACCACAAACAGTATTTCTGTGTTGACTAAAATTAATTGACTCGAAATCGGTCGTATAGATTTCTTTTCTAATTTCGGTTAACAATGGATCCAGTTTACAAGAAAATTGCATCAAAGACAAATAACTGATAGGTAAATACACTCCTCTTGTGTGTACCCACCATCTCCCAGGATGAATAGGTAGTGAATATGGAAGTAACCACATTTCAGGAGGTGCTGGATTCACACCTTCCCATTTGTACAAATTCAATACAGATAACCATATTTTTCCCCAATGTGGTGCTCCAATGGCTCCCCCTAATTTCAATAATGTATCTCTAGCTCTTAAACATACTGGATGGTCTTTTGAAACCCCCAAAATTCTTAAAATGACATAATTCAAAACAGTGCCAAAAGCAGTCGATTTATCTACAGAATGCAAACCCCATCCACCATCCACTGGATGAGCAGTATTCACTATATATCTTATTATTTCAATTCTTTCGTGTTGAGGAATTTCTTTGTGGGCGATATAATTTACAGCAACGTATCCAATGGTCATAAACATTGGACCCTTATATTGACAGGGAAATATACCGGATTTATCTTGTAACAATTTAAAGAAATTAGCCCCATTGAGACAAGCATTCCAAGCAGTAAAATCAGAATCTTCATTACTTACTGGTGGATTTGGACTAGGGAAACGAGGACTTTGTAATAACCATTGTGTGAATGGTGTTTGTGGATCTGTAGTGCAATGTTTGGGATCAATATAATCCCAGGTTTCCCTTCCCAATTCGTCAACGCGTAGTCTCCAGCGTTCAGGATCTGTCTTATCTAAACCAATAATATCTGAGTAAAGAATCGACATTGTATACTTAGGTGTTATATATCATACTGTGATAATACGAGTTGAATATCTCACCTCTGACATATATATAGTTCGATCCGATATAAATTTCGGTAAACGAAAATGTCCGAGTTTGAAATTTATGACCGATAATTAAATAGTGACGTTTTTAATAGTAGTGGATTTGTGACGTTGATGAGTTGATAGGTTGGACATAGTGTGTTAAAAATATATACAAAGTGTGTTGGATTGTAGTATTGGATTAGTCACGTATTTAGACTAGTTCCAAAAAAGTGTATTTAACATGTAAAGTTATTACATTTTCAAGAATAGATTCCAGGCTAATATCAACAACAGAATATAATAAAACAAGAACAGACTCTGAAGAAATGAGGAAGTTGCAAGATTATAAAAATATCATTACCAAATATGTATGGAACGCTATATATGCTTGACATTTTAGATATTGCTGTGAAAGGATTTAGAATAATTTATATATTTAACCTTCTAACACATTCAATAATCAAGTCACATTTTTAGTCAATAGTTATTACAATTATTTTTTTCTTTAAATGGTTCTATTCCAGAAACATTTGTTTGCGACAGAAACCACCGTGTGTTGAATGGCTGTTAATATAGAGATAGAAGACATCTCATAAAACATTTTCATAATGACAGCACTGTATACAATTTAATATTTCCTTCAGTCTCCCATTCCTCATCATAAACATCATACTTTGGAACATCTAATTCAATTATTGATCTAGCCAATTTTGTAGTATCACAATTTTCTCTAGTAGACTTCTATACCTCTATATACACTATGTGTTGGGGTAAGTGGTTTGTTCATTGAGCTTACTGTATAAGCCAGTACTCTTTTGATGAATTCATATTTTAACAAAAGATAGATTTAAATATTCAATTATTAAATTTTTTATTTATTGGAATTTTCATATCTTTAAAATTTTATTAAAATAATCAATATATAAAAAAAATATAATCTTGAGTAATAATAAACAAAAAGCTATTTTTTAGCTAGTGGCACCAAAATCATTTAATATTTGTGTTGTTATTAATCAGGTTCTTTTCAAATTTTTAAATGTGACCTTGTTCACAATTTGTCATCTACTCTAAGTTGTCAGTAATTCATCCAAGATGTCCTTCCTTTTTTTATTGTTTCAGGTTATTACTAAGAAATTACCACAATAATTAAGCTATATAGTGGAAAAAAAGAAAAAGAAGTTGAATTTAACACACCTTACTTCATTTCTGGTTCAATTTAAAATAAGCCATGTGATTTTTGACCATTAATTTTCTCAAATCACACCTAACCAAATACGTTGTATATTGTGTTGAGTAGTTCTTACAACTCAACATTAAAAGATTCTTCCACTCGTAACAGATATTCTAACACTCTAAACATCAACAAGTCGTTGCATGTGACTTTATTACTTAATTGGTTTATTTAACACATCTGTGTTTACCAACAAAAATATGACAGATCTGTCATAGTCGCTTGAATAACCCAATTTATCGACTAAGTTGAGTTTTGTATAAAGAGCTAAGATAATATAAACGCTATGGTTTTTACATACTGATATCGTTATTCAATGTGAGACCGTCACTTTCAAGTGATTCATAGCTGTAAGAATGATTGTATGTCAAGTAAGTGCTTAATCTTCATTGTTACTATTATATTACTATGTTGCTCGATATACTATACGGTACTACATTACGTCTATTATATACTTGGAATCATTTTATCATTACAATGGTTGGTTAAAATATGTGCATGTTTGAAACAATCGCATTCACACAATCTTGTTATTTACCTAGTCCATGTTATGATTTCACTCCACTGCTTAATCAAGAGTATATCTTTCATCTCTTTTATAATCATTGTCAAGTCTAATAAATACGGGATTAAGGACTACTCCATCATTTCTAAAAGTTGTTATATTCAATCTGGAAAATTGTGAAATTCAACACTTTACACCACTGAAGCATCCAATAATTCAATATTACCATTGATCAAATTGAATTTATAACAATACAGTGTACAGCTGTAAATGGACTTGATCAGAATTTACAAATCAATTGTACCTATTAGTGTATTTACACATGTGACATACAGAGTAAACACTGTTTTTAACAGGATTGGATTCAATATTTGAATATATCATTACTAATTCTGATACTAACTTGGATAATAATAAGTTATGGCCTATGCCTCACACATTCGACAATATTTGATTGTACTAATAAAAAAATGGTATGATACCAAATAATCAAAACGGGGTATATAATTGAGTACAAAATTCTGGTTGATAAAAAGCATAGGATAGATAACGTCCTTTCGCAGGACTCTTTCCTTATCTCCTGATCCTTGAAGCAACCATCATGAATTCCACTCTCAATTTTCCACAGAAAATGTTAATATTGGTTGCCTTTTTTCGCCCTCTTAGAAACGGCTGCAGAGATTCGAGAATTGTCATCCCAAAATAACATTCTTCCTATAAGTGGGGAATGTCCCAATGAGGTGATCTGGGTGGGGGAATACGTTGTGAACACCGTAAGAGAATATACACTGAAACTCACGTAGAGCGGTAGTACAGTATTAACCCCGATCTTGAGTATTCATATTCTCGTTGCTGCGGAGTTCTAGTGCCACTGGACATTTGTTGGATTAAATCTCAGAGCAACCCCCTTGCTATTCTCCCTTGAATTCCAAACCAATCATACATTTCTATAAAAAAGCAATTTCTTATGGATTTAATTATGAAAGGTTAAATTTCTATTGTTCTCATGGTTCCCTTTATCAATGACTAAACAATAGAGTAATCTTTGGTCTCAAAACATTCAAAACTCTTATTCTTGCAACACCCACACTTAGTCATTTTGTTGTCAATTGATTATATACGGCTGTTTCTAGGTTGAATGGACCAAGTTAATTTGTCTTTCCTCTGAGTATTATAAAAGATCCGCTCGCTTATTGTTTTCAAGGGAAGAGCTTAAAACTTAAATATTTACAACCACTAGAATACAATTAAACTTTATTTGAAAAAATGTGATTACTGCAGTTGTTTCTGAAACAAATTGGTTGGTTTGTCGGTTAACGTGGGGTTACATTTACTGTAATACTAGGGGGTTGGTACTACAAAGTTAAAAATTGTGTTTGTGGGAATAAAATGAAATGTGAATGTATTAGTCATTTAGCCCCTTGTTTATTGTTGCTTCTTGAAGAACATATATTTTGTATAAATACCCACATGGTTTCTTCCTAATCCAAATATTATCCTTCTTCCTTTCTTCCTATTCTGTTTACTGTTATACCAATAAAAATAACAAGAATACTCGCTATGATGAAAAACATTTGCTTTCTATTAGCTGCAATAATTACTTTACTTCAAACTACTTTAGCATTGAATGTCACCACTGAGACCACTTTAGTTGGTGATCAAACTTTCGATGAGGATGTGTTCATTGGGGCAGGTGCTATTCTTAATTTGAACGATGGGCAAAATTATGCCTTTAATAAAGATGTCCATGTCGAAGGAACTTTAATTATCGAAAACTCGTCCATAAAGAATATTTCATTTGCTGACTCTACTATTTTCATCAACAATGGTGTTGTTAGTATCTCCACAATAGTCAGGGGTGACGATGATTATTCAGTCGTTGACATGTCACCATACCGTTTATATAATAATGGTTTCTTTGAGATCTCGTTAACTGGTCATGCTAATGCTGGGAATGACTATACGCTTGCTATTATTCCTGAAGGTTCATTTGAGAACACAGGGGATTTCCGCTTTATTAGTACTGATGCTTGGATAAATATTGGGGTACCCACTGGAACCACAATTAATGATGGATCTATAGAAATTATAAGAACAAACAACAACACTGGTACTGCTCGTTTTTCAGGTATGCAAATCGAATCCCCTCTTCGTGGGCAAGGTGTATTGATTGCTGACAATGCTAATTTATACTTCAGTACTGCTGATTTTGACAGGAATAGTATTCAATTAACAAATTCATTATTGCGAGTCGATACACCATTTGCACCCAGCGTTTTACCTGTATCAGGTATTGTTGGTTCAACTATTGAGATTAATCAGCTTCCAGGCCTTGGGGGTATTTTTGTCAATAATGACTATGGTATTCTTTCCGTTTATCCCTATGATAGCAGTGACATCCAGTACGTATTTTATGTGGGATGTAATATTACTACCCCTGTTCTACCATCGTATAAAGAAGAAGGATCTAAACAAATTACCTTTTTTGAAGGATTTGAAGTTTCCGGTGATGAATGTCCCAAATTATGGTCGTCCGCTAAATTACCCATCCCCGTGGAAGGTTCTTCAACATAGACTTGTTCATTTCTAACTCTTCTTTGTATTTCCTTTTGATTTGAAAATGTCACTCAGCATTTAACAGGTCAATATATCCTACCTACTATTTACTATCTATTATCTAAAAAAACTTTATTTCTCTTTTACTGATGAGGTTGAACTCAATGCCATAAACTTTTTATATAGTAATAACCAGCATATGATACCTAATTAATTAATACTATTAGGCAAACGACACGAATACAGAAAAATAGACGTTTCATCTATTTACAAAAAAAGATCTAATGAAACCGTTTATATATAGTATGGAGAAGACCGCGGTTGATGGTAATAGCACAAAACTCAAGCGACACCAGTACAGAGAGGTTATATTGTCATACACCTATATAATAATGCCACTTTTTTAAAGGGTCTTTGCTCAGAACCAGCAGTAGCACAAATAGTACTACCATATGCAAGAATAAAGTCATAGCAAAGAATAAGAGTTGATTATTCAATGTTGTGGGACAGTGAAATCAGATCCAGGTACCGAACTATGACAGGTGTTAATTGTGGCCTATGAGCAGGCCATATTGGCCGAATTCTTCCGTTCTTTCATAAGTCTTGTTGTTGTTGTCCTTAGAATTCATCTTTAATAAGTTA
>PPOP03000042.1:0-89786 GCA_003708535.3 Kazachstania bromeliacearum | reverse complement strand
ATGTATGCACTAGACCTCTCGTCTATTCAGGAACATAAGCTTTCAAATAACACTCTATGTATGCACTAGACCTTTCGTCTATTCAGGAACATAAGCTTTCAAATAACACTCTATGTATGCACTAGACCTCTCGTCTATTCAGGAACATAAGCATATAACAATGACGACTATGTTCATCCCTGACATGCAACTATTCTTACACGTGGAAGCGACTTCCCCAGATCGAACAACTATGTCAGGATATATGAACCACAGCGTTTATGTGAACTCGAAACTAACTGACACTCCCTCAGTGGTCAACATTGACCACACACGTGGTAGCGCTGCAATTGTTCAGTTTCTCGTTACAGGTTTCAAGGAGTAACTTGAGAATAAAAGGAGTGGGAAATATTCCCACTTTATTCATAAAAAATGGCAAATCGTTACCCGCCCGCCCCGTGGCCGGGCAACGCGGGGCAAAGTTCACTTCAAATCCCGTTATTTTCAAAAAATAGCGATTTTTGATAAAAAAGGAGGTTTATATACGTGATTTATTGTTATTGTAAGTTGTTGTTAATTCCAAGTTTGATCCCATTCTAAACAGAACCAGCAAAACCAAACCAAACTCAAGAAAGAAAAATGTCGCAAAGCCGTGAAGATTCCGTATATCTAGCTAAATTAGCTGAACAAGCTGAACGTTACGAAGAAATGGTGGAAAGTATGAAGGAAGTCGCCTCCGCTGGTCAAGAATTATCTGTGGAAGAAAGAAACTTACTGTCTGTCGCTTATAAGAATGTCATTGGTGCTAGAAGAGCATCTTGGAGAATCGTCTCCTCCATTGAACAAAAGGAGGAAACTAAAGAAAAATCTGAACATCAAGTGGAATTAATTAAATCTTACCGTGTTAAAGTGGAAGGTGAATTAACAAAGATTTCTGAAGATATCTTGTCCGTTTTAGACAACCATTTGATCCCATCTGCTACCACTGGTGAATCCAAGGTTTTCTACTACAAGATGAAAGGTGATTACCACCGTTATTTAGCTGAATTCTCTTCTGGTGAAGTTAGGGATCAAGCTACTAATGAATCATTAGAATCTTACAAGACCGCTTCTGAAATTGCTACCACTGAACTACCCCCAACTCATCCAATTAGATTGGGTCTAGCTTTGAATTTCTCTGTGTTTTATTATGAAATTCAAAATTCACCAGATAAAGCTTGTCATTTAGCTAAACAAGCTTTCGATGATGCTATCGCTGAATTAGACACTTTATCTGAAGAATCTTACAAAGATTCTACTTTAATTATGCAATTATTAAGAGATAATTTGACTTTATGGACATCAGATATGTCTGAAGCAAACGATGAATCTCAACCACAAGGTGAAGATGAACAACCAAAATAATATTAATAATAATATCTCAATATGCTCTTTATTTTAATTCGTATCTTTTATCTCTTATTATAATCTTTATTTTTTTTATTATTTAACCTTTCATCAATTCCCATTCCGCTTGCTTTAACAAATTACTATTATTACCACTCTTTTTTTAACTTATTTATATTTTCTATAATATATTTATCATATTAATATGTATATATATCTGAAATATTCACTGTATGGATTAACCTTTCCTGTGATTAAACGTCACTCCACACAATTTTTAATCGTGTGTCTTTTTTAAATTTTTCAAGGGGATGAAAAATAGTTACAAAAAGTTAGAAAATCTTTTTCAAAGCCTCACTAATTAACACAAAATTAAAGACGAATAAGATGACTCTCCCATTCAAATATATCAATATATCCATCGGTACTGTGGCACTATTAGCCTCTTTAACTCAATTGACATATTTGTTCACTGATTTTAATGCATTCATACAATCTTTGTTTGCTATTGCCTTCTCTGCTTTAATCATTCAATTAGAATTTAAACAACCAAGTCAATTATACAAATATGCATCTTTCTATTTCAGTTTCCTAGGTAGGGCAGCTTTATATATCCTATTGGCCTCATTATTAGGTCATGGTGGTGCTTTGAAAGTGTTAACTTGTATCCTATTATTTTTATCTGGTGCTCTTTTTATAGCATTCCATTTTGTAAGTACCATTGAAGAACCAGACAATTTTAGAGTCAATGGTTCCGGTATCATGGTAGGTGATGATGAATTCGACGACGATGGAGATGAAGTCATTTAAACTAAACAAAACAAAAAAGTATATATAGAATATGATATGTAATCGATTTTTAGTGTATTTTTATTTTTATGAAAAAAGCTAATTTACAAATAGAATGTATTATACCTACTTTAAAATATATTTTACATGGTCATAGAGTCGACATTCTTCTTTTGTTTCATTGGTTGAGTTTCTCTAATCAATAAACCGAATCTCTTGTCTTTACTCAATGCAGCTAATTGGAATATACCTTGTACAGTTGGATTTTCACCATTTAATTCATGTTTAGAATGAATCCAACTTGGTGCTGCAGTCTTAGAACCACCAGTTAATCTTAATAATTCTGGTCTGTCACCAACAGAAACGTCAGTGTCACACAATACAACAGTGGTACATTCACGAACCACTGGTAATTCCACAGTTTCATTAGTTGATTTCATAATAGCTTTCAATTTCAATGCAGAGATACCTAATTTTGGTAATGGAACTTCATGACCTGGTAAAGTTAATGCAGCAGAAGCGTCAAAACTTAAGGCACCCTTTGGATTGTTGGCCTTTAAGATATGATCCCATGGAACCCATTTGGCAACCTGTATTGGTACTTCCACACATAGATAATTGTTAGTAATTTCACTCATACCTAATCTGAAAGATTTTAGATCTTGTTTCAAAGAAATTAATTGTTCATCCAAATCTTCTTCAGCGTTAATTGGGAAAGCATCTGATAAATGAGATAATTTGAATGGGTAAACACCTTGTCTATCAATCTTAGTTAATAATTGTCTGGAAGTCTTTAATTTCAAATGATGACTTTGAGCATGATCTCTCACATGAGCACCTGATCTAGCGGTCAATTGTTGTGCCTTATGAGATTTACCAGTGTATGAATCCACATCTTCTAAAGTAATTAAACCTCTCTTATTTGTTTGTTCTAATGGACACATCTTTAAATCCACTAAATAAACTTCACCAGCTTTCACGGTAAATTCATCAACTGGGACAGCTGATTCCACTGGTGGGATACCACTAGTGACAACAGCTAAATCTTTAACTTCAGTGTTGACTAATAATTTAGCTTCTTCATGAGATTCGGTCCAAATAACACCTTTATATTCTTTTTCAGCCACAATACCTTCATTTTGACCAGCCAAGAATCTTCTAATTCTACGAATACGAGAACCTGGTACAACACCACAGTTGTAAGATGAAGCAATAGTATCAACAACATTTCTAATCAATGTACCGTTCACAGTAGTACCTAAAGAGGCAGGCAATTTTTCTGGAGTTAAAGCACAAGACAATAATGCGACAACAGTTTCCATGGCAATGTGGGTAGCAGCAATGGCATCAGCTTTACCACCTAGTAATGGACCAGCTGGTTTCACTTCACCGGAAGCATTTTCCACAGGGTAAATGACCATAGTGTGAGACACTTCAGAAGTGTAACCGTCAATGTGAACACCTAAAGTAATCTTGACAACATCACCAGCTTTCAAGATACCATTGACAGAAGAACTGAATGGAGAATCGGTAGTACCCACTTGAGCTTTGTTCCAACTCTTCAAATTTTCAGAGTCATCAAGTTCTGGAGTCCAACCATTAGCGATTTGATCCACATCAATGGTAGTTGGGATGGCAATACCTCTTTCGTTAACTTTGTTCTTATAGTATTGTTCCAAACGAGTCAAAATGAAAGAGTCAGTCAATAAACATAATTCAGAAATGGATAATTGACGTTGAGCGGTTTGGTAATGGTACACATCGTTAATTAAACCAGTGACATACTTTAATGCGGTTTGGGAAATTTGACCAGCGGTTCTATATTTGTCCAAAACAGATTCTTGCAAAACATTCTTATCCTTCAATAGGATTTGGGCATCCTCGTGGGAAACAGCTAACTCCATCTTATGTATATTGATCTTTTAACTTGATGAGCTCCCAATACAAAAGACATTGAATATTTCATCTCATCGCAAATTTTCTAATTTTTTTTCACTTGAAATTTTTTTTCCGCTGTCTCGATGAGCATCACTTTGTACGTCAGTATCAATATCTATTTACTCTGATCAAGTTACTTTTAATAGTAGTATAAGAAGAGTGATTGTACTTGCTTGGTAATGAAATTGCTAGATGCGTTATCAGGACTACTAACGAAAGGATGGACGATGTTTGAGTTATCGAAGGTAAAGATATCTATATTTTTGCTTTATTTCAATGGTAAGACAACTGGCCTATTATTATATACGTTGATGGGTTTCTGAGAGAACATAGACAAGTGATTATTATACACATGACATGTGTGATCACCTCTTGCGCCTTTTAACCACAAACGTTGTTGCATAGAAAATTGCTGGTATGGTTATCATTTAAGATTGGAATTTTCTGAGAATGTGTCCCAATTAGGTAATCGTTCGAAAAAATCTTGAAACGATTATTGAACCTCATCTCGACATCTTTTGAGATATGGAATTTTAACATCTGATTCTTCTTTACTTTTGTCAATTCTACTTGCAACCAGTTCAATAGAGCAACATATATTATTCATGACTGTTTCACCAAATGATGCGGCAGTGTACACATTGATTAACATCGGTGCCAGTGCACATCCCTATATACCAGAAAATGTCTCGAATTCAAGATCCAGAAAGAACTCTAACAGTTCACAATCAGATAATTTTAAAACAAGGAAATGGACTGACAAACTAGCCAAATTCCAAAGAGGTAACAGTAGGAAGAAACGAATCACACCACCATCTTCACCTTTGACTTTTTCAAGATCATCCTCTACTCCTACCAATTCAAGTCTTCCATTCAAACTGAGCACCCCACCACAACAACATCCATCAAGAAATTCCTCTTTACCAAGACCCACTTCACAATTATTATATAGACACGACGAACTTCCCAAATCTGCACCACTTTTAAGTTCGCGAACGGCCTCAACGTCTGCAATTGATGAGGAACAAATGATGAGTACTTCTAAAACTACTCATTATGAATCTCGTCGTCCTTGGTCTGCTACTTCAAAGAGATCGTTTATTAACGAATCGTGTGCCATATGTGAAGAATCTATCTCTAATAAGAGTAACGGTGAGAGAATTATTGAACTTGAATGTAAACATTTATGTCATCAAGAATGTCTTTCAGTATCATTAGGGAATGGTTCAACATCGGCTACACTAGATTTTCAATCTGTGTTCCCAGAATGTATGAAGTGTTTAACCACAACGAATCAATCACGTCAATGCATACCTAAGAATGACGAATTGAGGGATAAATTGGTCTCAGAACTTTTAGTAAATAAAAGGGCAACATCTCCAACCACTTTTCAATCTATTGACACTCCATTAACTACCATATATTCACCAGTAACGACACCTGTAACACAAATTAAAAGCCAATCCTTATTCCATAACACCCCAGCATCAACACAAGAACAAATAGACTTCCCCTTAGCAGTGGCTCCAGTACGAAGAAGACCATTAATGAATTTAAACACTTCTAAAACAACATTTCCACAACGCTGGAATAATGATTCAAATGTAAATTCTATGTTATTACCTTCATCAAATGTTGAAAGTGATTTATTCTCTATCGCAACAACCGAAACCACAGAAGAGTTACCACCAATACCGTTGGTTAGATCATATTTTATTGAAGTTTTACTAAATAATTTCAAAGATACCCTAGTTGATTGGAAAATTGACGCTTCTTATGGGCTACTAAGATTAATTGATTGCCTTATGATCTCATTTGATAACGTAACATATGAAAAATCGTGGTGTTATCTTTTTGAGAAAGCTTTGATAATAGTATCAATAGAAAATGAACCTCATGCAACAACAAACGAAAATCTAATGTTAGATATAAAATTGACTAATTTGAAAATATTCACACCTTTAGAAAATGTTAAAGTCGATACTGTCAACTCATCAGTTTTAAAATTTACAATATTCCAAGAGAATGAGGGGAAAGAGGAAACGATATTCTTGACAGAAAAATTGGACAATAATTCAAGTACAGTAATTCAGAAATGGATTTCTGGTTTATTAAATCATGATTTGTCTTTCAATGAACGTAATATTACATCTACTTTACAACTCCCACCAATTATTAAAAAGTTAGATCAAAATTCTAATGATACTGGTACTTTTGCTGGGCTACTTAACCCTAATAAAATGGTTGAATTAAGTAGTTTCCAGAGAAATAACGGAAGTGTTATTATTAGAAGAGGATTTACACTACCACCAAATGTTCAAGATGAGAGTGATCCTGCCACCATAATGACCATGATGACTTCAGTAAGTTCAATACTTTCTTTAAAGAGAGAAATGCCTGATAGTTTGATCGTTATTATTCAATTAGATTTTCAAAAGATAAAAGATGAAAGTGATTATCTTATCATATTTAATAACTTCAAAGCTCTTTATATGAAATTTCCTCATTTGAAATTTTGTGTTGTAAACGATAATGGTTATATTATTAAAATTGGTAATGTCGTTGACAGTATTGATGATGTAAATAGTATTATAAATTGGAAAAATGAATCTCCAACAAGCAAGTTTGATCCTATATTTCTAAAGAAAAGGTTTTACGCTGACGATATTTCATCTAATATCGGTATTGTCATTATTTCAAATAGTAACATGGAAGAAGGGAAATCTTGTTTATTAATGGATTATAAACCTTTCACCGCCAAAGGAAGAAGAAGACCAAACGAACTTAAAGTTAAGGTAGGTTACTTAAATGTTGATTATAGTGAAAAGATAAATGAATTAGTTGAAATAAACTCTTGGGATTTCATTTTAGAAACCTTATGCTATAGTTTTAACCTCTCTTTTGATGAAGAAGACGATTATAATGACGAATATAGTCAGTTCGACACCGGTAGCATCATGACAGGCAGTACCCAACCAATTGTAGATGATGATAATGAATCATTTACAACTTTACATATATCAAGTCCGGAACTTGGTTTTGACACTAGATACCAGAGTTCTGATTCAATTGTAAACTTGAACCCGGTATTGCAACCACTTCAACTTCATTCACCGACCTTTGTGAATCCAACTACAACCTCAAGTGAAGATGTTCATAATAAATTAAATATTGTGTTAACTAACTTCGACGATATGACAATTAAAAGTCCATCATGTAGATCTGTAATAAGCGAAATTGACGACGCTATTGCTAATTTCCACAAAGATAATATTGCGGACAAGAATTTCATAAATGAAACAGTTAATGACAATTACTACTATGAAAACAATTATATGTAGATAATTATTACTGATATATATATATATGATATTATAACATAATAATTTTAATATTTTTGATTGTTTTATTTTTTCAAACGTTCTAATTCAGTATATATAGACAGTACCCACATATCTCTTTCTTGTCGAGATCTTGCCATAAATACCATTGATACCCCATTTACCCCAAGCTTATTCACCCATTGCATGGAATTCAACTTTTTGGGATTAGTATTATCCTCACCTAAAGCATCTTGTTCTGTGGTGATGGGTTCTTCAAACTCATATTCATTATTCTTTGTTCCTTTGAAAGGTTTTGTCAATTCCCGTCTATTTGCAAACCATAATGTAAAACATCTAGATGCTTCATCTTCATTTGATTTCCAACCATCTTCGTAAACTCTGGGTAATGTATGGTTACCAGGATTCAACAAATCAAAAGTATGATCTCGTTTCAACAAATCCAATTCAGTCATAGTACCTGAATACAAATAACATTTATTAATTGGAATAGTCATATGATGACTATAATCCATTACCAATTTGGCAAATCCCGCAGTTGAACGATGGAAACAGTTAAACAACATTAAGAAACCGGGAACCAATACAACATAGTATTTAGAGAAAACAGCATGCTTTTTTGGCTTTTGAAATAGTAAACCTTTTTGAATTAAAGGTTTTAACAATGAATGTCCACCCACATTAAAAACATCGATATTTGCTAAACCGCCATCACATATCCATTTTGGCGTACTTTCATCTATATTAGCTTCTTCAATGTCAGTAATCTTTAGATTTTTCAAATTTGTTAATTTTACGTTCCACATCTTTATAGTATCTTCTCTTTGTCTTTCTTTCCAATAATATATCATTTTTTCAAGATTATCAACCCATTCTTTAGCAACAGCAGGTGATGGAGCTAGCAATTTCAATATTAGGTCATCGTCTGTCGTAATAACTATAAATGATTCGGCAACATCTGCTAAATTCATTTTCTTTTGCCAAAAGGCGAAATTAGCTGCGTATAAGACACTATATTTCAGCTCATTATACAAAAAATCATCTTTTGATCCACATTCTACCTTTTTAATTTTGGTCATATCTAAAATACTCTCTGCCTTTAAAATTTGGGCAATTCTTCTGTTGAAACATTTAAAGGCATAATGATCTCTAATATTAAAAGTATCAAAATTGATATCTTTGTTAAGCCATTCTATATGACTATCTAGATTTATCTTGTATGGATCTTGTTCATAAAAATATGGAATGTTATTTATTTTATCACCGATATCATCAAAATTAGAAGGTAAACCAATTTCATCTATATCAATATTTATTGGTAAAGGTGGTATTGAATTGTAAGAATTCAAATGAAAAAGTAAGTTATCACAGGTAAAGAAATATGATGGTTTAATGACCATTTTCTTAAAAAGTAATGTATCTGCTCCATATCTATTACAGCATTTTATCAGAAATCCTTCTATCGGAGATGGTTCAATAATTGAGACGCCATTATGTTTTTCCACATGTCTAGGATAATGAACAAATGACCTGAATTCAAGTTTGTGTGTTTTTACAAGAGCGTAGGAACCTTTACATAACGTTGATTCGAGACCTGACAACCATTCAATCCTATCATATCTTTTAAGGTCACAACCAAGAACTGTGTTTGTCATTTGCCATTTCATTAACTGATTACAAAAACCTGCTTTCTTCAACTCTTCAAAAATGGCTACCGTTAAGTACCTTAGAAATGGGTATTGAAAGATTCTATAACCTCTAGGAAGATATGCAATTTTTAAACAATTACTTTCCTTTTCTTCTAACATGTGTAAATATTTCATAACACATTCATGAATGGCAATCTTAATTGAAATATTAACTTCTGGGATATCAACAGAAAGTGATTTAGGGATAGTTCTTTTGCCAATCGTTTCCTGTAAGAAAATATACCATTGGTATGATGATGCTATAGTCTCACATCTCAAAATGTATATTTTCAAAGGCTTCACTTCTTCATGCAATTCTAATTCACTTTCCACTATCGAATTTATGATGAAATCAGGAATTTGAATTGATATTGTTTTGTCCAACGTACTATAAAATTTAACGAGACACTTCTTACTCAAAAAGACATCTAATGAAGTCCCATGTAATAATTCTTCTCTTGTTGAACCTTCAACAGATTTTTTTGGTATTCTTCTTTTACGATAGAATTGTAATAAAATTGGTTCCTCTACATTACCAGTTGCTCTCGCAACAGCAATGTACTCCTTCCATCTTTCTTCAACTCGAGTGTCTATGCATTCAGACTCAGTAAATGATGGCAAGGGTTCTTTGTGTTTAAGAGCAGTCTTGACCATAACCAACATTTTATCGACCATCAAAATTCGACCTTTATTTTTGACTTTAGGAAATACGCTCATTGTACGTTCAAGTTCGGAGACTTCAGCTATTGTATTCTTGTATGCTGTATTGGTAGTATGCTTAATACCGCTGATATGCCTTTTAATTTTAGGATCTTTTCTGGTTAAACCTTTCTGCAATGAACGGAATGCTTCTAATGATAAATCCTCAGGCTTAGGACTTAACATTTGTAAAGAGTTCACGTCCATATATTGTCCACTTAATGTTTTTTTCAAAGATAGAATAGACCCAGAAGATTGATTATCACCCTCTACACCATTGAATTGTTGATTTAAAGTCATCGTAGGAGTATTATTATTCAGAGTCGTGTTTAATTTAGAATGAATTTCCAAATTTAATGCAGACACTTGATCAGGGGGTGGTTGATAGAATTCATAATTATTTTCAAAGGGTACAACCATTTCTTCTAATGGATATTTGATACTATGAATACTGGTTGAATCACGACTTCTTTCATTGATGAAATCATTTTTATGGTATTCAGGAGGTGTATACCCCGAGGAGTCATCGGTTGTTTTATTATCTGTATTTTCCACACAGTGTTTAGAATCCGTGCCTTCAGTAGAATGACATTCTATAGTACCCAAAGATTGTTCATATTTTTCACGAGCAATATTAGTGTCTGAATTTTCAATTATTCCATCATGGAATCGCTCAGAAACAAACTCTGTTGAAGTCATATTCAAAACTTGTTCTTTTTTGGGTAGACCAAGACTGTATGTTTGTCGTCTCATTCTGGGTCTAGAACGTTTACCTTCAGGAGAAACAACAGATATATCAGCACATTGCTCAACGGCTTCGTCAATGTTGTCATTTGTATCACTTCCTCTAGATTTGAATTTTGGAACTGTAAGTGATTCTTTTTCCAGATTTCTTAACTTACTTCTTAATTTTTTAGTTCTTCTTTTGTAAATAGTTCTATAACCATACCGAGTCAAAAGTCTAGTACGCTTATGTAACTGTCTTGAAGTAATTTTACTAATTGCTTGCCAAATAGGGTTCTTCTGTTCTTGATACCATTGCCCTGGAATTCCACCAAACAACTGTACTCTAGAACACAGTGAAATTTCCAAAGGTGATGCATAACTCAGTCTAAACGCGGTAAAAGAGTACTTGGGAATGGTAAATATTTTTATAGCTTGCCTATGAGTTTCTTTGTCTGTATCCTTTAAATAACAACAATCAGGGTTTATGTGTTCAATATATTTCTGATCATCGCA
This sequence comes from Kazachstania bromeliacearum, assembly GCA_003708535.3. Classification (NCBI taxonomy): domain Eukaryota; kingdom Fungi; phylum Ascomycota; class Saccharomycetes; order Saccharomycetales; family Saccharomycetaceae; genus Kazachstania; species Kazachstania bromeliacearum. The sequence goes on along the minus strand of PPOP03000042.1, from coordinate 78,727 downwards.
GATAATCCCCAATAATTTCTTAGTGGTCAGACTCATCGTATAGTTCTTGATATTATATCTGTACTACTTTTTTTATTGTAACTTTCCCTATTGTATTTGTTTAAAAGCTCCTTAGTGACACATTTTTTTTTGTGATTAACATCGCATAGTCTTAAAAAACAAAGAGGTACGTTTTATAGTATGTTTATATAGTATCCATTTCTTGTAAAAAAAATTGTATATGATACAAAATATTCAATAATATGAATCGTAGTCAAATCTATCAGAAACTACAGGAGCCACAATGGTCCAATTGTATAAACAGTAACATATCCATGCACTAACAATTTTGACCCAAGAATAAAAATATGTTCTTCCTACAGGTATGAAATCACCTACATCATCTTGACCAACGTTAATTGTCAACAATATGGCAATCCATTGTGTAGCTAGGAAAAAAATAAAATGGAATAAAGAGTAATTATATTTTGTTCCACTGTATTCGTCATCATTTTCATCTGCATTATCACCATTTGTATGATTCATGGTGGGACCATTTAACCACGAATGATCATATAAGGCACTTTCTGGTAAAGAACCTTCCTCTACAGCTTGCTTAATAGCCTCATAGCGAAGTTGGTTTCTCGTTTGTCCCTCTAAACCATCATATTCGACGTCATCATTTAAATAAATATCACCATTAGTGTTCGTTCCTTGAAGTGCACTATTGGCTGCGGCTCTCGTTGTTGTGTAAGCTATGGCAACAAACGTGATCAAAGAACCGACGATAATACTTGCTTTTCTTGTACCACTTGACCTTATCAAGGGATTACACATCTTATCATCTGGTTCTGAGGTCATAGCAGAAAGAGTAAGATATGTACAATACATGGATACCATACTACTTTGAGCCAAACCTGATCTAGGATTGGCAGCTTGAATTGTGGGGTGAATAGATAATATCAAGGTAATAACGGATAACACGACATTGGCCGTCACTGCCACTTGGTTCATATGGCATTCATTACGAGCGAATAGGATGTACATAGTCACTGTCATGATGGCTGATGCAGTGTACAGACCTGCTGTCCCCATAACCAAAAATTTCCTCCAAAGTGAAGAGTGTTCATCTTCTATCTCAACATGGTATATACAAGTTTCAGCCCATTCATGTGCAAAATCTACCACTAATATTAACCCAATCAATATGAATATAACACCACTAGGCACGGATACCCATTTAGAGAAGAATACATAAAATTCATTAGGGATCATAAATGATGTAATCACAAAGACAAGGTATGAGATGAATTTTAGTGACCACCATGAATTTTGCAAGGATGCCCTTTTGTCCTTGGTAGATTTAACACCAATCAAAGAGAGACCAAGCACAGCATGTAACAACCCTAGAGCAAAATTCAATCGATGTACAGTGAAGAACCCACACTCCCCCGTCGACGTACATGTCTTACCTGGCCAAAGCAGTGACTTATTAGCGGACATAGATATCCATGCGACCAATGAGTTAAACAGCAGAGCCACAGCATATAATAATCTGGTTCCGAGGGATGACGAACCTAATGAAGAAAATGTCTTGGAAACAAGACTAGAGCAGCACCCACCAAGGCATGATGCAACAAAGGTACTACCCATTGTTATAGGAAGTGAAACGATAGCACCCATATTGATGTATTTTATTTAATTTTTATTTTTATTGTTAGTCTGTTAAAGTGGATAGATAAAATTGAATTTTCATTGTTTTAAATATACAGATATGAAATATTTTGAATCCAAATATGAGAAGAACATCAACTTGGTAGCAACAACTTGGCCTTTGATCAAAATTGATGGCTCAGGGAATTACGATCATCAATATATGTGCTGGATATTTACAAATTGGAACTTCCGGATCCGATAAACCTCAAATATGTATGGAATTTGACAGCAATCGAGACGTGTACGAGCAGATTGCTAATTTGTTATCAAACAAGTTACATTTAATATCTACCAAAGATATATTATTTGTAGAAAATATTCTGATATCTCTGAGAGAGAAGGAGCTATTATGTGAACTTTTTTTAGTAAAATTTAAATTTGAAAGTTTAATGTTTATACCTTGTGTTCTTATGCAATGTATAGCCAATGACACTCCAAATGCACTTACAATAGAGATAGAATCTGATCAAGTTATATGCATTCCTGTTTACGATTATCGAATACTTAGTGAATTGATTATTATATCGACGAGAAGTTTGTCAGATTTAAATGATCAAACACCAATTGAATGGCTGTTCAGTGAGGAGACTAACCACGATGCAAGTGATCTTTCTCTTTGTCAATTAATCAATGTTAGTTTAAGATCTCTTCCAATAGATTTACGTAAACAATTAAGAAGAAACATTATAATATCAGGATATTATAATAAAGATATTTATGCCAATGCTAATATATTACAAGATTCTATCAATGATATTAATATACTGGAAACTAAAGATATATGGTATGGAGGATCCGTATATGCTAAATATTTAATGCAAAAGAGTGATGCAGATTTAAGTAATTTGAGAGTACAACATCGTAATAATACATTCATTATACCTGATTGGTACCAAACGATATACGCTATTAAGAAATAATGATGGCAACATTATTTAATGATATTTGTTATATTGGTCCAAAATGATCCTTGATCATATATATTAGGTATCTCTTCTGCATTAGACACTCTACGACATTCATTTAATTTATAAACCGAATGATCATATGTGTTGGTACTATAGAAACGTGGGGTATCTTCACTAGTGTCATCAAAAAACCATTTTACGCCATTTGAGGTGTTCACTTTAAATAATTTCCCCTCTCTCATATATTCATGTATAACAAACCATTTATCCTTTTCATTTGTAGTCATACCTTCACCAATTATATTCAATTGTAAATATGTGAATACAATACATATCACTGAGAAACTACCACAAAGGATTAAAAACGTCAATAAAGCTTTGGAAGATGGTATTTGATGAACATGTAATAAATAAAGTAGTCGTATAAAACCATAGGTTAAAGTGATACTGTTACTTATCAAAAACAAATAGAAATACAAATAATTGCCCTCCCCAATACAATTATTCATCCATATGCAATGATGATCAGCCACCAGAACACATGTATCGCAGATATTACAATGTTTTGATCTAGCCGGTTTATTCACATGGCACGTTCTACATATCGTCTCAGGATAAAACAGTAGTTCATCATAAGCATATTCTTTCAAACAGCCAGGGTAATTGTCTTGAACAGTTTGTGGTTTAATAATCATGGTTAGAATGCCAGATACTAGTATAATAATTAATAGCGATGGGATGAAAAGTACACTTTCCCAGAGATGAATCGAATCAAAAAGAATCGGTACTAATCTTTGAAAGTATATGTAGACCATATAACAGTACAATGCTAAGTAAAAACCAGGTACCAGGTAATATTTCCATTTGAATCTGGCCGGTTCCTTCAATAAAGGTTCGTAAACATAGTGATAATATATGGAAAAGGGTCTTCGTGATTTGAAAGTTGGAGACAGCAGTAGTAATACTATTTGTGATACTACTACCACCAGAAACAATTCCCTTATCATTAACTTATCGTGTGTGCGATTTTATTATTGTTTCACTAGTGATAATTTTTGATGATGTGTATTCTCATATATTCTCCATGAAAATTCAACAATTTCACAAACAGCTGGAATAAACTTTAATTATAAAAGATTCATTCAAACAGTATATTCCATAAGAAAATATCAGTAAAAGAACCGTATTAGGTTATAATATAATGACAGTGGTACGGCGGTTGGTACACATACGACGTTTTACAGTTTATAAGTCCATTTTATATCAGGGGAATGTGCAGACAAGAATATTAAAGAGAGTTTGGACTAACAAAGAGAAAATTTCTCCCTCAACTTTGAAGTTATGGTCATCCCATTTGAAAGGGGTAGATTACACCAAATCACAACTGAAAATATATCAAAAGAAATTAATGAACAGCATCGATCTTCCTGGGACGAGTCATAATAGTATGACAGTAAATGGGATAAACCAATGGCATTTCCATAATCCAGATTCGGCAACTGTAGTGAAGACACCGGTTATACTAATCCATGGGTACGCTTCTTCATCGATGTCATTCTTTAGAAACTTTCGTGGGTTGTCTAGTCAATGTAAAGATGTGTTTGCCCTTGATTTACCTGCTAATGGATTATCATTGGAGACTAATTTTGATAAAAATAATTTGGGTGAACCAAGTTTTATTCAATTACAGAGTTTAAATGGTAACATCAAGTTTCAAGTGAAAAAAGAATGTGATCACCACAAAGCTGAATCTTATATTAGAAGGTTGGAAAATTATTACGTGGATCAATTAGAACAATGGAGAATTGATAATAATATTAACAAGATGAATCTAGTGGGTCATTCCTTTGGTGGTTACATATCATTTAAGTATGCCCTAAAATATCCACAATTTGTGGAGAAATTATGCCTGGCCTCCCCGTTGGGTGTAGAGAGGAATATATTTTCAATTAACAGTCAGTTCAAGAAGGATCAAATAATAGAAAAGGATTTTATGGATTCGACTAGTCCATATTATTGTAGAAAGTTAGAAATACCTAAATTTGCTTTTGAAAATCAACTAAAGATTTTGAGATGGGGTGGCCCCATCGGTGCAAAATTATGTTGGAATTACATAACTTCTGCGTATTCTAAAGTTCCTTCTTTGGAGTTCAAAGAATATGTCTTTGAATTACTTTATGGGAAAGGTGGATTATCCAACACATGTATGAATATATTCACAAGTCTATTCACCAGAAATTTATTGGCTAAGGATCCTATTATGGATTCGTTATCAAAAATTCAAGTTAAAGATATATTATTCACATATGGTGAACATGACTGGATGAACCGAACAGCTGGTATTGCATCAATGAATCGATTAAAGGAAAATGGTGTTTCCTCTACTTACACGGAAGTCCCCAATGCCGGTCATAATTTGATTTTGGATAATCCCAATTTCTTTAACGCAACCTTAATGTCATTTTTCACCAAATAGACAAGATCTTTATATTCTTACTTTTATATGTTCAACTTTGATTTATTATGTTTGAAACAAAATGAATTATTAATGATTATACACATATATGCTTACTTAAGTTATCTCAAAGGTATCGATTATTGTTCGTAAAAAGACATCTCATCGTAAGAAAACGAGGGATGAGAATTATGAGTGTTGGTTTTCTCATGAGTTGAATTAATGTATGAATTGAAATCTATATCACTCTCTAATAGTTGATCGAATTCCACCGGTAATTGTGAATTAACGTGAGAGGAAGAATACGAGGAAGGTGATAACTGTGTTAATTCATAATCAGATGTGTGTAGATCACTAGAGTTAGTGGTATTTGGAGTATCCATTATTGTTTTTTCCGTTACGATACTCAAATGATTAGATATATCTAAATGAAAGTGTGGGTCTTCTGTTTGAGACAAACTGTTACTATTGTCTCGTCTCAGATTTTTCCTTTTTTCGAAGGACTTTATATCAGTTACTGTTTCACAATTGGTCTGGAGTATTAAACCTCGACTTACTTTAAATATAGACTTAATTACTAACTGTTTATTATAGTTGCTTTTAAATTGAGGTAAAGCCAACGTTGCAGCATTTAAATCTTCAATCAATTCTAAAGAATGCTTTTTTGGAAGGACATCTAATATAATGGAGCACATCAACCGTATTCGATCAGGTTTATGTAAATGATCTGGCTCTTTATGTGGTACATCACTGGGCCACCATTCTGGTCTGCCCTGGTTTCCTTTTGTGTAAGGATATTTTGTTTTTTTACCTGGTTCGATAGTCTTAATCCAAAGTTTTGCAATATTTTTACAGGGTACCTGCCTTAAATATTTTAATGCATCACATACGTATTTTTCAACCATCGCTTTGTCTTTCAATGTGACAATTGTTGTTTTACGAGGTGATGATTTCAAGAGTCGTTTTATATTGGATTCATGGACTATATCGTTTAGAGCAAATGGTAAATTTTCTTCAGTCTTGGGTGTTATGTAAGCCATTGAAAATCCAGTGTCTTTAATTGAATATGGGGAACATTCTTTGATCAATATTACGATTTTATAGCCTTTTTCATTCAATATTTCCACAGCTTTTTCAAGCATATCCATTTGAATTTAAAATATTGTAATATTCTTCGGGGGAAACGGAATGTATTATTTCCTGCACTTGCTATAAACTATGTCTCAACTATATATTATATATGTAAATAAAATATCTTCATATGTTAATTAAGTTATTTGAAGTTAATTTCAGAGACGTTTCAGATTTGTGAAATAATTAAAAATAAAAATTGAAGATCCAAATAAAGACAATATTGTCAACTATAAATATTTAGACCAATAATATTAAAAAACCAAGTAGTGATCATTTACAAATCTATCAGTAAAGATCCTCTATTTTCTATACTTATTTATTACTAACATGGTATTATCTTTCGGTGAATGTCACGTGCACCCTCTTCGCTATAATTATCACATGTGAAAATTTCGAAGTTCAAATCACATTTCAATGACAGTAAGGACCAACCATTAACTGTAGGGTCAATATATAATTGAGCACATTTAAGCAGGTGGTAATAAAGTTTTCAATACTAAACTAGGCACTATGAATCACAGCTCAAATATTGAACTTTTTGACATGTTCGATCTCGATACGGAAATTGATTTCGAGACAGCTTACCAGATGTTAAGCAACCTAGACGAAGGCGACAAGACACACCCTAATTTTGACCTTCTGGATAATATTCCTTTACATAACAATGGAGTCATGCATGAAATTAATGATCCAAGACATATACCGACAAGTTCACGTGATATTGATATTAAACAGGATAACGATTACATAAATCCACACCACTTCAAGGATAATTTTGCACAGAATAGTCCACATCACAACAATCATCTTCATAGTCATCATGGTCTTATAAAACCTGAAATTGATCAGACTCATACGTATACTCATCACAATAATGACCTTGGAAATGAACTGTTAAGTACATTTGAAGCCAATACAATAGAACATTTCTTGGACAATCTGATATCTAATGAAAACCATGAAATTAATAAAGTTGATAAGGTAATCCCTAATTCTATAGAGAAGACTGTTCCAATTTCAAACCATGAAGTGAGTGTTAAAGAAAAGGTTAAAGTTCAAAAAGAATCTACAGGTCAAGATGTAACATCTGGTAAATCAACAGTATCGATAGATAAAGAATATAATCCTCCCGTTTTAAAGATTCCTGATATTAAATTTGAGTCTGTAGAAATACCACAACATATTTCCGGTGATCCTAAAGCGATCAAGAAATGGAAACATGTTGAAGTGGAAAAGATAAGAAGAAATCATACAAAACAGAAATTTACAGAACTTACAAGTATGGCGAGAAATTTACCAAAGGATTCAAAAAGAGTAGCCAAGAATATTTTACTGAATAATATTGTAAATGACATTAAAGGAATGTTACAAGCCAATAAAAAATTAGAAAAAATGTTGGCTGAAGATATTTAAATCATTATATTCAACTCAAATAAGATTCGTGTAAATCTTATATATTAATATTCCATATATACACATTAAACTAAATAGAAACTAATCAACATTTCAAAAATATATATAAATAAGCTTATATTGACAGAAAGAATATTATAAAGATTATTTAAAGACACCACGCATAAAGAAATAATGGTTATTATAGGTTTAACTTTTTCAAAATTTTAGTAGCTAATTCCTTATAGATCCAAGTGTTTCCATTGACTTTTTTAAAATGGACACCTGCCAATCCTACAATTTTCACTTTTACAATATGTATTTCAAATTTTATTACAGGTTTTTCGATCATTTCTGTATTATTAGGTTCATTAATTTTAGTTCCAATAATTACAGATTTATTATCAGAATCATTATGTCCAGTAGTTGCTGGAGACGAAATACTCTCATTGTACTTGGTACTTAAATTAGTAGATGATCCCTCACTAGGAGAGGCCACTGATTTAGAATTACCATGAGTCTTCGATGATCCATCAGATAGACTATGCATATTTTCAACGCTATTATCAGAATTATTCGTGTTATGATCATAACTGTTTATGGACATTCTTTTAAATTCAATATTATTAGCATCTTTAAATATTGGTGGAAGTTCATAAACACAAACAAACCCACCTTTGACTTCTTTAAAATCTATACCCATATCATGTAACACTGTTATGATTTTATACCTAACTATCGGTAATGGTTTTGAAGAAGTTGTCTGCACAGAAAAGAAACCCTTCAAAAATAAAGTTCTAGGATAATCAATTGATGGCATGGATCCCATGGGAGCATTTCTGGCCATTTCTAAAATGTCATGTTCATTACAATTTGAAGGATATTCTAAAATTTTGTTGTTTGGTTCAGGCACATCACTTGGAGATTCCAAGAATGTATTGCTATCGATGGGCACCACTTTATTATTTAGGATATGTGATCTAACAAAATTCAACGATTCTGCACGGACATGACCTACAGAATTAGCTCTTATAGGGTGTCTACCAGTAGGACTCTTGTTACGATCGTGGGGCTTATTTTCATTTTCCTTTTGGTTATTGGTCTCTTCAAAATCTTCTTGATTTTCTTTTGGTTGAAATATATCATTATAATTTATTGTAGCGTTATTATCTGATGCAGTTCTTATATGTCTATTTTGTAAATCGTGTTCATTTAAGTGGACATCTTTTTGAAGATGTGCTGGATATTTCAATGAAAATCGTCTAAAAATATTACCAATTTTATTTCTTTCTTGAATTTCTTTTAAAGCAGCAGTAGATTCATGTTCGTTAGATTTTTTTGATCCAATAGTATTATCTGAAGGATCAAAATGATTTTTCCTAGTTGGTGACATATGAACTTTAGTGGCTTTCCCCAATTTAGGCGGTACTAGAATGTTTAAGTGAGGCTCATTACTCAAAACTTTAGAAATGAGTATTGGTTCCTTCTGATTAACATTATTTTGTATCACTGGTTCAGACTGGGTCAATGTAGTTTCTTCACCGATGGACCCTAAGCCATCATCTTTACCAATATTGTCGTGAGAGTGTTTCCTGTCTAACCATTCTGATGTTAAACTGTATACGGATAGTATTGGATGGTAAGCGGCTAATGGATCTTCAAAAGCAGCATTAATTTTATTTAAAGATCCCTTATTTTTCAATTCTTGTTCCAGTTTCATATGTTGAGATTTACGAGCCAAATAATCAATTTGAGTGATCTTGCTAATAATAAGTTTACGAGCTGTGTCGACATTCTCTATAAATTCCAAACGTTTCATTTCAATTAGGACATTTTCATCAATCTTATCAGGTTCCAAAGGCTCTCTCCAAGGATGATGTGAAGGTGGTATGCCCTCACTGTTACCACGACCCATCCAATGATGATTAGCCACTTCTTTCAATGTAGCTCTATGTTCTGGATTGACCACTAACATTTTAGCCAATAAAGAGATTATTTCTATTGAAAGGAAAGATGGATAAGTGACTTTACCAGCTTTTATCTTTTGATGCAATGCATTAGAATTTTCATCATCAAATGGTACTTTCCCTGATACCAAAACATATAAGACCACACCAAATGACCAAACATCAATTTCAGGACCCGTATAGGGATGTGCTTGTAATAATTCTGGCGCAGCAAAATATAATGATCCACAATATGTGTACAATTTTTTCTCACGATTATACAGATTGGATAATCCAAAATCTATTAATTTAATGTTACCATCTTTAGTCAACATAATATTTTCAATTTTCAAATCTCGATGTACTATGTTATTTGCATGTAAATATTCCAAAGCACTACATATACTTCTTGCGATATTTCTTGCGGTGGATTCCTTTAATGAACCATGTTGAATAATGTATTCAAGTAATTGACCACCAGACACATATTCAAACATCATATAGTAATGATTGGACAAAGTGTACATTTCAAACATTTTACAAATGTTAGGATGATCCAAGATTTGTCCCAATGACGCTTCTCTAATGGTTCTCTTATCTCTTGATATTTCCTTTTGTAATTTTTTATCTCTTTCCAAGATTTCTGATTTGGTTCTAGCTGTTGGTGCATACTGTTGCTTATTTAAAAAATTCTTTGTAGCTCTATTGACCACTTTTATAGCACATAATTGTTGATTTTCATGATTCTTAGCTAATTTGACTTTTCCCATTGACCCTGATCCTACAGTTTCTTGGAAATCCCATTCTCCTAAAGAAGTCCTATAAAATTGTTTTGTAACCATAGGTGTCTTAGTATCCTTGGTTTCACCATAGTGATAATTATTATCATTATCATTATTCTTGTTGAATTTAAAATCTCGTATGGATATTGGGTTTGCATCATCTGCAGGAAATTTACTTCGTAAATCCATTTGTTTCAACGCACGAGGTGTTCTGATATCATCTGTATCGTTTGTCTTCTTCCTAGACTTTTCTTGCAAGGGACCCGCTACTTTCTGCCAGAGCGGGTTAATTGTAATATTGTTTGTGTTTGCCATAGTGCTCACTTGTGTTTCAATGAGTTGGTTTAAACTGTTTAATCTTGATTATTGAGACTTACTGAACTAACAATCAACTAAATTGTCAATGTTTACAAGGTGGACCAGTTCATCAAATGTTAGGGAGTCAAAATGTCAACTGTCAAAATTAAAAGAAACGTCGATGAGTTTGGTTCAGCCGCGCCCGGATTTTTCTTTGTGTATTTTGGAACCCGGGTCCAGGCCCGCCCTCAGAAACTCCCGTAGAAGAGAGTCGATTTTGTTTAAAGATTAATGAAATACACAAGGTATACACTCTACTTAGGACTGTTCGGTGGATAGCATGTCTACATCCTCCCTCGGTGGCTCCTGGGTGAGTTCTGGTACTGGTTTCTTTATTATGGGCGTGATTTGAGACAGTGGTTCAGAAAAAGGTACTGGTACACCATCACTGTCCAATTTAAGTTTCTTCACAGGGTCTTCTTCTTCTTCTTCCTCTTGCAGTATTTCTGGTGTTTCTGATTCCACTGTTACAACTTCGATTTCTTGTTCTTCTGTAGGTGGTGGCACTTCTGGTAATGGGGTTTGTTGTACTTCTGGTGATGGATCTTGTGGCAATTCTGCTGTCTTGGCCTCCTTTCTCAATTGCATAGTTTGTAAATATTTATCCAATCTTTCTTTCACCAATGATTTCAAACCAGGGTGACCAATGTGATCCAATGCATTTAAAATATCATCCGCATTACAACTCTTTCTTTCTTGATCTTTGGCTATCTCTCTGGCAAACAGCAACAAATGGTTGACAAAAACTGTAGCGGACCTTTGTAAAGCTAAACTAGCATCTTTAGTCAATACCATTTTCTTAGTTGGGTCCTGTTCAAGTTGTACTTGTTTAGCCAAATCATTGATCGAGCTTCTAGGGAATAACAGATCTTCTATCGTAACGTTTTCCTGCTTTTTAATATATGAGGTGGTAGGATAGTTACCTTGAGCATCTTTTCTCCAACCCTTTGGTGGCATATCTACTGTGGTTGTTTGAATGTGGGTTGTTAAGTGTCTTTTAATCTTATTGAAATTTAAACGCGTTCAATATTTGTTTTATTTATTTTCATTCAATATTCACTAAATGAGTAAAGTACTTCTATAAATTTAATAATCAACTATATTGTAACTTATATAAGTTCTTTTGAAACGATATCAATATGATAATTGTCCAATTGTAACCATAATACTCTCAACACTCTATACAACACAGTTAAATTAGTGTATTCGCACCTCGTGCAATATGATGTAAGGTTTCTTGCCCATAATATTTTTTTCACTTTCAATATTTTCCAATGTTGATTTGTATTGCGATGAGTTCAACAATAGCAGACCCATACAATTAGAGATGTTACGTGCTGCGTTCACCAAGATTAAGTCCAGTTTCAACACGGGGACAACAAGCCCAAGTGCCACTGCTGCTCGTATCAATGTGGAAGATTACAATATCGTAAAGGAAGGTTCCGCAGAAATTCTGTTCCCCAAAGCTGAAACTGTGTTTTATAACCCAGTTCAACAATTCAACAGAGACTTGTCTGTCACTTGTATCAAAGCTTGGGATAACTTATACGGTAAAGAATCTGTTAAGAAGAGTAAAAAAAGTAGAAAGGCTAGATTAAACAAGAAGAGAAAATTAGCAAATGGATCAGCTGAAGAAACAGGTACTAATGGTCCATATATTAAGATATTGGAAGCATTGTCTGCCACTGGGTTGCGTGCTATCAGATATGCTCATGAAATTCCAAATGTTAAGGAAATTATTGCCAATGATTTATTACCTGCTGCAGTGGAATCCATTAACAGAAATGCTCAATACAATAAAGTGGATAACATCGTCAAGGGTAATTTAGATGATGCCAATGTCTTAATGTACCGTAATAAAGCTACTGACACTAAATATCATGTCATTGATTTAGATCCATATGGTACAGTAACACCATTTGTGGATGCAGCTATACAAAACATTGAAGAAGATGGGTTAATGTTAGTCACTTGTACTGATTTATCAGTGTTAGCAGGGAACGGTTACCCAGAGAAATGTTTTGCCCTATACGGTGGTGTTAATATGATATCACACGAAGCTACACATGAAAGTTCTTTGAGATTAGTGTTGAACTTATTGAGCCAAAGTGCTGCCAAATACAGAAAGACAGTAGAACCTTTATTATGTTTAAGTATCGATTTCTATGTTCGTGTTTTCGTTAAAGTAAGAACTAGTCCATTGGAAGTCAAAGATTTACAATCTAAGACTATGATCACTTACCATTGTAGTCAATGTGGTTCATCTGAAAATCAATATTTAGGTAGAATCTCTGAACGTGAAGGTAAGAAAACAGGTAAAAAAATTCTTAAATATAGTGTGGCACAAGGTCCACCAACTGATTCTAAATGTAAATTCTGTGGTGGTACTTATCTTTTAGCTGGTCCAATGTATGGTGGATCTTTACACAATGAAGAATTTGTTAAAGAAGTGTTACGTATCAATAAAGAAGAACATAAAGATGATATTTATGGAACTAGAAAGAGAATTGAAGGTATGGTAACATTAGCATTAAATGAATTACCAAATGCTCCATTCTTTTTCAGTCCAAATTTTGTCTCATCCATTTTAAAGACACAAGTTCCACAATTGAAGAAAGTTTCTGCTGGGTTAGGTTCATTAGGTTATAACTGTTCTTTAACACACGCACAACCATCATCTTTGAAGACAGATGCCCCATGGGAAGCCATTTGGTATGTTATGAAACATTGTGAAGAGAAAGATACAAGTACAATGAGTGAAAAGAGTCCAGGTTTGAAAATTCTTTCCAATTTAGACAAATGGATGGTGAGAGGTGACACTTTATTTGACAAGAGTAAATTATCATTTGAAGAAAATGAACAAAGTGGTAAAGTTGAAAAATTGAGAAAATTGAGAATTGTTAAATATCAAGAAAATCCAACAAAGGGTTGGGGTCCAAAGGCTCGTCCAAATAAAAATTAATCAACATTATTTTTTTTGTATTATCCCATTTGTATAAATAAATAAATATATCGCATTTTTGTATACCCCGAATATATAATAGTAAAATCTAGATACCAACAGTTTTTTTGTTGTATAGTTCAAAAAGATATGGCCACCCCAATACGGTCATTAAACCTGTCCCCCAAATAAACACGGGTACTACTCTCTTCTTTAGTTCAGATGTATACAAATTTGGTCCAATGTGGTTACCATAACTTCTTCTAAATGAGGATCTGGCTAGTGGGACTGATCTGGCAATTTGTTTAGCAAACATTTAATTTGTTTTGTCTTGGTGGGTTCGTTATTTGTAGTTGAGTGTCTTACATAAACAGGGGAGAGATCTGGATCACAGATTTAATTTCTTATATAACAAGATCCCTTCTGCGTCGGCCCTTTTTTGATTGGTGGATAATTCGTTCTTAATGTTCGGAAAGTCTTCCGATATGAAATTATTATTTCTTAATAAAGTGTAAATCCCACTGAATATGTCAGGTGACAATGAAAATGGAAAAGGATAAGACGGTGAGGGCAATGGTATAATATCATGTAATAAATGTAGTAACGATATGAGTACGTGTAGTGGAATACAATTAACATCCATCCAGAAGTAAATATAACAGAATATATCTTATACTGTAAACGTATATCACTCTTGCATTCACCCTCTAAAAATTAGATAATCAACAAACTAAGAATTCACTTTTAATTCAGAGACAGTTAATGACAAAGTATCTGACTTTTTTCCAGGAGGTATAATCTTACAGATTTTCTTTTGATAACTTATGTCATTACCTGTGTATTCTGTGATGAATGGGATTGTGGTAAATGAGTTCCCTTCGCCGGCTAATAATTTAACATTGCTGATATTTTGTGTATCTGAGTAAGGAATTATGATGTCAGTGATAATGGAATGCTGTTTTGAATTCAATATACCCAGATAATATTTGCTAGGTCCATCTAATGTCTTACAAACATACAATAGATGATCAGTTAAATTTGGTATCATAACAATATCAATTAAAGAAATTGAAGTTGTTTGGTAATATGTATTTAACATTGGTATGGGATTGGTAACATCAATTCGATTTAGTAATTTTTCATTGATATATAATTCATCCATTTCCACTAACAATTTTTCAGATTTTTCAATCAATTGAGTAAACTTTTTCGTATTGATAAGTCTTTCAGAATCGTCGATGTGATCCTGTTTCAATAATAGTTCCAGACATATGGAAATATGGAAACCAAATTTCCCATTACTATTAGCATTGAATGCTGATTTGTAATCTTCATTTATTTGTTCATTGACAGTATTATTTAACCAATCAAGGAACGTCTTTAACATCGTATTCTCTTTGGCCAATTTCTGTACTGTCTCCACACTGAGTTTCAATATGTCTTGACAGTTTGCTATCAATTCAATAAATTCTGGTATTTGACCGGAATCGGATATAGTATCATCTAATAGTTGTGATGCTAGTAATAGTGAATGGCATCTCTCCGCCAATATGATCAGTCTTTCGCATACAGGTACAATACACATCAACAATACTTGATTAGTCTTCTTATAAGCTTTATTGGTAAAACTTATCCATTCTGCAATATTTTTTTCACCAACAGAGTATACAAACCAATCTCTTAATTCATCACTCATCATACCCATCAGAAAAAACATCTCTAATTCTTCATACAATTTTTCATAACCGTATGCACCATCACATATCTTTTCAATAAATTTTAAATAAGGGTTGATGAGTTCTCGACTTATCACATCTAAATGATTAGATAAATATTTGAAATAATCCTTTAGTGATAAAAATGTATCCAGTAACATGACACTCTGTTGATGGTTCAAGAATCCTGTCAAATCAATTTGCTTGTAATGTCCGCTCTTATAGTAACAATCATAAATTCCTTTCTTAACATTCAGAATCTGACTCAACGTATGTGGTTCCAGACCATCATCCTGAGAAGTATTCAATTGTAACATGTATTCACCATTGAAAAGAACCGCCAGAGTATCGGTTTGCTGTTGATGAACAATATGAACATCCAATACTTTAGACTTCTTATAATGTCGCCAAACGTCATTGGCGGGTTTATATGGGATCATCCCTGGAACTTGTTCACCAACAAACTTGACTAACTGTGGTAATGAATTCAAAATGTTATTATCAAAAATGGCCACATCTTTCGATGGATCATCTGTTAAGAGAATTCTGTCCCAGATGGCACAATCTATACCTACCAATTTAGTTCGTAGAAATGCAATTAACTTCCCATCTTTAAACACATCGTTAATTCGAATCGACCCATCCTTAAATATCACAGAAATAAACTCACCATTCAATTTATCCCATTGGAAACTGACAATTTGATTGAAATCTCTAATAAACGTGGATGCAATTGTAGTTTGATCTGATACTCTATTTATCACTAGAGATTTGGGTTCTCGCGTGGCATACAGGGGGAACTTTGTATTGTACAAAGCATGGTACTCGTGGTTAATTGAGATGGTAGTACTCATCTTTATCCTTGTACTTAAATTGTCAATGAGCATTCCACAATAAACTTTTGACATCTTAAATTTCATACAGTGCGAATTTAAAAAGTATTGAATGTAAAGAGAAGAAGAGATGTGCGATCTTAAGAAAAGCAAAGGTGGCTCATAATGTTTAAGAAGGAGCCTCGTGTCAAGGCATTGAGTAATTTGAAGAATTCAGAACGTAAGAAATTGCAACAGACTATTCAGAAACAACTATCATGTCCTGATTTTAAATTTGATACAAGTGTAGTCAAACAAACGAATTTCATTTCCACCACTGCTGTGGGGACCGTTTACACTAATGATGATGGCAATGTACCAATTTTCTTCAAGGAGAAACATAATGACACTATGTACCCTACAGTGTTCACCTGTTGGTCCCAACCAAATCTTTTACCTGTAATTCTGACACATGATTTTGTCATTGAAGAACATATATTCAACGGTGCTAATCTGATGATATCTGGTACTCTCCCACCTTTCGACCCTCGTTGTCACATTGGTACGTTGTGTGGTATTGCCACGAGGAAATCACCTAACGTTATTGTCGCTTTAGGTAAAGTCAATCTAGAGATGGAACAATACAATTCAGGTGTCATTGGTAAAACTGGTGTGGCTGTCAATGTCGTGCATCATTTTAATGATGAATTGTTTAATGCCTTTAAAGTGAAATTAGAAGTTCCTGCAGAGGTTAAAACAGATACAAATGTTGTTGAAGATGACAAAGAAGAAGAAGAAGAATCTACAGAAACTAATGCTGTTAATACTGAATCCGCTCCTGCTACTGATGATGTGGTTGATAGCGTTGCAGAAGTTTTAGAGGGACTAAGTGTGGAAGACGTGGATTATTTCATGACAAGAACATTATATTATACAATCAGTCAAGATACTAAATTAGAATTACCTATTACTGCATCAAATTTTATTTCCAACCATATAATGAAGAATTTACCATCTGTAGATCATAATGAAGTGAATGTGAAGAAAAGTTCATGGAAGAAAACTGCTAAATATTTGAAACATTTTGAGAAGGAAGGTTTCTTGAAATTGAAGGGTAAAGGTGATGATTTAACCATTGTAGGTGTTAATAAAGACAAAGATGAATTAAAGAATTTTGTTGCTTATAAAGTTGGGACCAATTCAGCCAATAAAAATAATAATTCAGAAAACAGTAATAACAGTAAAGGGACAATGTTTTCTGTAACTTTTTACAAACCAAGTCAAGCTGCTAGATCATTTATGATAGAAGGTAATGCTGATAACAAGACATTATTTACCCCGATTGAAATTAAAGACGCTATTAATCAATATATTACTAAGGAAGATTTAGTGGATAAGAAGGATAAGAGAATGGTCTTGATGAATGATACATTATATAATATGGTGGTTAAAAGTAAGAAAGCTAAAAATGGTTCTTTACCACCACCTAGATTAATTGCTCGTGCACAAATTGTGGAACCATTCATGACGAATAATTTTACAGAACATTTCCAAATCTTTAAAGATGAACAAACACCACTTTTCAAACATCCAATGAAGGGTCAATTACCACGTATTAAGATTGTCACAGAGATGAAAATTGGTAGAAAGATTATTACTAGAGTGTCCAATTTTGAAGTTTTCGACTTGAGACCAGATGACGTAGCAGCTGATTTGAGAAAATTGTGTAGTGGGTCTACGACTATTGGTGAAACTGTAACATCTCCTAAATTGGCAGAAGTACAAGTACAAGGCCCTCACGGTCAATTAATTATAGATTATTTCAATAAAATTGGTGTACCAACCAAATGGATTGATTTTGAAAACAAATTGAAGAAGGGTAAGAAGAGAAAGTGATTATATGTACGAGTGTATGTATATGTGTACCATTTTATTATAGATGTGCTCCGCTTTGTCTTATATACGTTATTCATACCTTTAATTGTAAGAAAATATATATCATTTTTAAAGGAGATAATTAATTTAACTGTAAGATCAAGTCAGTATAGAACAAGATCACATAGACAATGAACGTATGGGGATTAAGAAGACCTTTATATCCAACGATATATAAACACATTAGATTGTTCCATCTAAGTGCAAATTTGAATGCTGTTGGTGGTAGTGCTGTTGCAGCGGAAGAGACGGTCGCACCAGTTATTGTCAGTAAGATTAGTAAAGATCAATTAAAGAAAAGAGAATTACGTCGTTTATTAAGAAATAAGAATAATGCTAGAATACCGGCGAACCAGGACCCTCTGTATATGCCCGTGGTGGATGCATTAAGAGTGTTACGTGCAGTGGAAGTCGGACAACCTGAATCACAACAAACGATTACCGTGACCACAAGGGTAGTCAGTGATAAAGGTGTACCTGCTGTTTATGGTGACATACAATTCCCCACACCTTTGAAGATGATCAAAGTGGCCGCGTTCAGTAACGATCCTAGTGTGATTGAGAAAGTACAAGAAGAATTAAATTGCGAAGTAGTAGGAGGGTTAGACATTGTTGAAAAATTGAAGAATGGTGAAATACCTGTGGATTTTGATAAGGCATTTGCTACACCTGATATTGCTGCCGTGTTGGCTACACAATTGGGTAAACTTTTGGGTCGTCGTGGTCTTTTACCCAACGTGAAGAAGGGTACAGTGTCCGAAGATTTAATTGGATTAATTAGATCCAATGTGGGGAGTATGCCCTTCAGACAACGTGGTACTTGTGTCAGTGTGGGTGTCGGTAGATGTACCATGACAGATAAACAGATCTTGGAGAATTTGGTTGCCACTAGGAGTGCATTCCTAGAATCTGTCAAACAACAAAAATCTAAGAAACATAGTATCCTGGGGAAGACAACGATATCTAGTACACATGGACCTGGTATAGTTATTGATTTCATATAAGATAAACGTAAAAGTTAGTGGAGAGAGAATATTCATTATAAGCTATTTAAAAAGTCATGTATATACAAGTTTTAAAATGAATATCTATATATTCTAATGAGATAGGTACCATCTACCTTTATCCTTTCTATCTTTCAAAATTCTACTTTTCAATTTTGATTTAGCCTTGGCTAAGAACCCAAATTTCCTCTTCCTCTTCAATGTACTTGGTTGATATGTGTTACCTCTTGATTTCCATCTTCTTTGTGATATATCCCACAGTAAGGGACGAATTGTGTTAGTGCTCCCAGGGATTGTATTCCACATAGAGACGAGCGTTGGGGAGCTAGTTGTTGTCATGGTTCTGGGCAGTGTTCTACCGGCAAACGATATCAGTGAGAACAGAGACATAGTAACGTGTTGTGCTGTATTTGTTTGTCTTTTTGTTATATGATCCCTCCATAGAATTAGTTCTTTTATAGATTTATTTCTTAATATGAAAAAGATACATATAATGTTTAATTGTTTGTTTACGTGAAGAGATACACAAACCATAAACAGTACAAAAGAGTGTACAATATATATACGTAGCAAGCTAGAGAAACCATGAGTGACAGTGGCATGCAATATGAGGACAAAGAGAATAGTGTCAATGCTAGTTTTATGCCATCAACACCGCTGACACACGTGTTGAAACCAACGAATTCGCTATTGAAACCTACAGGAGATATCCATAAGAGGGGCAAGAAATTGTCCCCCACGAGGAGATTACCACTAGCATCTAAGGATAATAACAGATCTACCAGTTTCATAAATAATAATAATAATAATAATAATAACAAATTTAAATTACAACCACAATCAAATGCATTACCACAAAACAACCTTAAGAAATTGAAGAGGTACGGTTCTGTACTTGGTGTTGGTTATGATTTTGGTGGTGTTGATAGTGGTAGTAATTTGCCCCGAGTGAAGAGTCTTGTGTTGAAAGACCCAAGTGGTAACGGGGAAAGCCATGATGAAGAAACGAATAATAATAATAATAACAATGGTAATTTAACTAATATACTAAGGCGATCAGATAATAACCAAAACAGTATCAGCAAGAGGGAAGTTGATGATGATGATGATAGTGACGAAGAGAGTAATATCATACTGAGTAAACTTGGTGGTGGTGGATTACAACAACTAATAAATAGTCAAGTCAGTATACATGATAACGAGTCGGATAACGAACAAGATGAAATAGAATACAAATCTGTCCCCGTACCTGATAAAGCATATGTTCCAGACGGTTACACACCATTTGATAACAGTGATATAAAGAAATTAAAAGAATATCATCCAGTGGACGTTTACGAAGACGAACATGAGCAAGATAACGATGACACATACTCACCTACACAGTTGTTGCTGCCCCTAATGCCAGTATCCACTGATGTAGTGAGCTCCACAATATTGCAAGACAGAGAAGACACAGCAGAAAGAGTGATAAGAGCACCAGCAGTGGTGGAAGCAACCCATGCAGCAGAAGCAACACTGCTCGAACTCGAACCACAGTACCAGGGGGAGGGATTAGATGCCACCGACATGGAGGATCTACTCGCAGACCTGCTATGACCACCACAGTTTGTGTCTCAGTGAAATCCGATGTGTTTTCGTCCACAGTGTCTTTTTCCAGCTCGTCTCACGAGATGTAACGTCTCACCCTATAAAGTATAACAATAGAGTGGTTTTGCTCTATTATTGCGCAAATTTACCGCTCACTATCAACTCTATATTGAGTCATATACTATTACGTATGGGCTATGTGTCTTATATATAACTTGACAGTTTTTCACTATTTACTACTATCAATACAATATATAAATTTTTCATTTTCTTCTTAGTATCTCATCTATTAACTCATCTTATTCCAGAACGAGAACAGCAAGCTTACACTATCACAGTTTGACAAAACAACACAACATGCATTTACCAAGTACAACAAGAGAAACTCAGAACTTCTGGTCAGCCGCTCACCAACACACAAAGGCTAAAACCAACAGTGTGGAATTTGAAAGAGCTCCAAAATTAACCACTAAGGATTTGAATCAAAATATCATCGATGCTGAATACGCTGTCAGAGGGCCTATCCCCATGAAGGCTGAAAAGTTGGAAGTGAAACTGAATCAAACACCTGACTTGTTGCCCTTCGATAAGATCATTAACGCTAACATCGGTAACCCACAACAACTAGATCAAAAACCTTTGACTTTTGTCAGACAAGTCATCTCCATCTTACAATACCCAGAATTATTATCTCAAAGAGAATCTTTAACTCAAGCTGGTCTATATAAAGCTGATGCTTTTGATCGTGCTCAAAGGTTATTGAATGACATCGGTGGGTCTGTTGGGGCTTACTCTTTGGCTCAAGGTGTCTACGGTATTAGAGAAACTGTAGCTGAATTCATTTCACAGAGAGATGGTGGTGAACCTGCCTCACCAGAAGATATATTCTTGACTGACGGTGCTTCCAAGGCTGCTACATACTTGTTATCGATCATATGTCAAGATCGTTCCACTGGTGTTTTAGTACCTATCCCACAATATCCATTATACACTGCATCAGTGACTATGTATAATTCCACTTTGTTACCATATTATCTAGATGAAGAATCTGCTTGGTCCACTAATGCAGAAGAGATTGAAAAAACTGTAGTGGAATCTATCGCTAAAGGTGTGAAACCAAGAGTCATTGTAGTGATTAACCCTGGTAACCCAACTGGGGCAGTGTTAACTTATGATGTCATTGCCAAGATTTTCAAGATTGCTGCCAAATATGGTATCGTAGTGTTAGCTGATGAAGTGTATCAAAATAACTTATACAAACAATCAGAATTCCATTCCATGAAAAAAGTCTTGAGACAATTACAAAGAGAACATACAACACATGGAGAATATGATAACGTTCAATTAGCATCTATGCATTCTACCTCTAAGGGTGTCTTTGGTGAATGTGGTCAAAGAGGTGGGTACATGGAATTAGTCGGGTTCAGTGATGAAGTGAGAGAAGTCATTTTGAAATTAGCATCAATTTCTATTTGCCCCGTGGTCACAGGTCAAGCTTGCATGGATTTAATGGTTAAACCACCAAGTCCAGGTGATGCATCTTATGAATTAGATAAGTCAGAACGTGATGAAATTCATACCAATATGAAAGATCGTGGGTTCCTTCTATATGAAATGTTTCAAAAATTAGAAGGTATTGAATGTCAAGAACCACAGGGGGCCATGTATTTATTCCCTAAATTATTATTACCAAAGCGTGCCATTGAAGAAGCTGAAAAGCAAAATTTATTACCTGATGACTTTTATTGTCATGCCTTGTTAGATTCCACTGGTATATGTACAGTTCCAGGTTCCGGGTTCGGACAAGTGGAAGGTACTTACCATGTAAGAACAACATTTTTGGCTCCTGGGACTGAATGGATTCAACAATGGGAAAAATTCCATAGAGAATTTTATGATAAGTATCGCGATTGATATGACTACCTCAGCCGCTCATTGTATTAGTTCATCGTTTTTTAATTATTTATTTATATCTATATACGTAACATTATTCATCATCTGTTTTCATCTTAAAAAGGTATACTATTATTTCAATTATTCTTCTGCATCACTTTTGATTTCTGCTGGTTTCATTTTATATTGAGCTTGTGTAGTTTGAAACACTGATGTAGAAGGGTCGGATAATTCACCAGATTCATCCATTTGTGTGTCACCGCTAGATGGCAATCCTGATAACAATGGTGTACCTTCCTCTTCATCTGCTGGTGACTCTTGTACCACTTCCTCTGTTTTTTTTTCTATTTTTTGTTTCTTAGTGGCTCGAGCTTTCTTAGTAGTAATCGTAGTGTCTTCATCAGAAACTTCATTGTAGTCATCTGATGAGTATTCTTCATTTTCATTGACAATTTGGCCTATACTGTTAGCATCCTCCAATTCTAGATATAATAAACCTTCTCCCACTTGCATAATACTCTCAGGTAACGCCTTTTGTAAAATGTCAGCTCTCTTTTCTTTGAATTTTTTGTTTAATTTAGTAATATTAACACTCAATTTATCACTAGGTTCACCTTCAGCATATTGATGTAAACGATGATTACTACGATGTGCTCCCCATTTCAAACACATATTCCAATCTAACAGACATTCTTCACGATGATACGATAATGGTTTTTTCAAATGTGCAATACAAAGTTGATGGAATCTAGTAGAATTAGCACTTGTACCTAACCCAATGGACAAACTATATCTCTTAGCAATCTGTTCAAAGATATCAAACATATCTTGCCAATTTAAAGTGGAGGATTCAATGAAAATTGGTATTCTCGGAAGGTTTAACAATAATTTAGCCACGGTGGGTACAATATATTTAAATTTTGTGTTTTTCAATGGTTCTGTCCATATGTATCTTGAATGGTAATCTCTACACAATAAGATATGACTGTATTTGCCTTCGATCTTCTCATTTTCGAATGGTTCAAATATTTCAAAATGAACTCTCTCTAAGGGCATCAATTTCTTGTAAACGTTAAATCTCTTAGCATTTACTAATGAAGTCAATTTCAAATCTGGGTTACAGACAGAACAGTATTGTATACTCTTTTGTGCCAATTGACGACTCACATTGGCATAAAATTCATTGATTGTTAATTGAACAGCTCTTTCACGAATATGGTGATTCATGAAATGGCAACCCATAATCATATCATAAGTGTGGATAGGATCGAATATAACTTTGTCATTATTGATAGTGTCTCTAATTAACCGGTTATCATCTTTGTAGTATCTTCTGTGTAAGTACATAAATTTCCTACTCAGATCACCTTTATTATCATATGGGAATAAATTCTGTAATGTTTCTTTAGTGACGTTATCATTTTGAAACAATTCAAAAAGCTCTTGAGACATACGTCCATTAATTGTCTGACAATATTTAGTAATATCTCTTTCACCACGTTTAAGGAAATCTCTGTCAACTTTATCATCTGCATATTTAAGGCATGATTCACCAACTTTCGGTATATGAAATGATGAAAATTCAGCGGCTGGTTCAGTTTCCGGTTGCTCCACATCATCAAACTGGTTATCTCTGGGGCCTTGGTTAACATATTTCTTCTTATTGTAAGACATGACAGGTCCAATTATTGAGTTACTTATTCGTTATTTGAACCTTCGAAGATATAACTCATCGATTATTTATTTACAATTTTTTTTTTCATGAAAATATATTCATTTGATCTGACAGTAATTAAATAGTGAAATAAAATAATTTAAATATGTAAGTATGTAACTTTATTTATTGTGATTTCTTTTCGTCAGCAACTGTTTGCACTGGTATGTTGTTAAGAGCTGAGAAACAGATTAAAATCCAAGTGGGTAACCACCCTAGACATAGGGCAAACCATGTCCAACAATTCAAATCTTTCCAAGCGGAAATCATTGCATTAAAGATTTCAAGACCTTTGAAATCTTCATCACCAATCAATACACTTAAAATCAATACAGAAATGAATGGGTTCGAAATTATTAAAAATAAACAGTTCTTAATTTGAATCTTTTTGTAATTTACTGTACTGACATTGACTGTTTTAACTAAAGACAATGGGTAAGCCATAATAGAAATACCGAATGCTAAGGGGAAATTGACCATCAATAACCCTGTTAGTACCAGACTTAAGTAAAGGTAACCGAATGTTCTTGTTCTGTAAGAAATTGGCTCTGGTACAAGTGAAACATTTCTTGTCAATAATGGAACCACTGCTAAAGCAAAATTAAAGACTAAAAGTAGAACAATTGGTGTTGAGTAATGCAAGTGCCAGTGAGCAATGGAAAAGGATAACAGTATACTAGTTAACCAAGCTAATGCAGCTAATAATGTATGAGTTAAGAACGGAAGGAATGCATATTTATTGTTGATAGTGGCATTCAATGCTGCAATGGCGAAACTTATCGACAATAGCACAGCACTAGGTAAATAACTACTGATCGAAACAAAATTTCTTGAAGCCAGTAATAAATAAAAGAAAAACGATTGATGGAATTTTTCTAATAAGTTGTTAATAGATCTAAACATTGCTTCTGGAATACGACCGAATGTAGTGACATCAATACTGCCTTCTTTACCACATGCTTTCAAAGTCAAAGCTTGAATTCTCCACCCACTAAATGCTTCATTACCGTGGACTTTTTTGACACCAGCCAGGGCAGAATTTTGGATCCCCAATAACATAATTTTTAATCTAGCCCAATATGAATTCTCACTCATTTGATCTTTAGTCAATCCATGTAAGGAGACTTTTAAACCTTCATGTTCTGCAATGGACACGGCAATGTTAACCAAATCTAAATTAGGTAACTCACCATTCAAACCTTCATAATAAATCTCAGTGTAATCAAAGAAATCATTGTCACCAGCATAGTCTAAGATGACTGCAGCTTCAATGGACCCACCAGTTAAATCTAAAGATGTATGGTAGGCATCCACCCAGGATCTTAAAGCTTCACGTGGGTTTTCACTAAACACCACAATAATATTCTTAGACCACACAGGCCAACGTGAAAAGTATCTGGATAAGGCAACACCTAATGCAGTACCACCAATGTTAAATTCACCGTCAGCGTTATGCCATGGAGCACAAAGAACAATGGCTTCAGTACCATCACCTCTTGGGGCATGTAACACACCATATAGCGTGTCACCCATCTCTTCATTGTGGTAGATGGCGGTCTTGGTACCGAATTCCTCTAACCACGACGATACGATATTGTTCCTCTCGTCAGAATTCTCCATGTTTTCAAAAGTTTTAATTTGACCACGATACCCTCTTAACAAATTCCATTCTGTCTCTCTGTAATAACTGTACGCTTGGGAGGGCATTAATGCATTCTCTGAAATGTATGTACGTCTATATTGGCCATCCAGCGGTAGTATAGCCACTAAGACCAATGCTACCAAAGTAGTCAATACGGAAAGAATGGGTAGACCAGCAATAATCTTTGGGATAAGTCCCAACTTGATTGCCTTCCTTTGTGCAGTCTCAAATAACCCCATTGTTGAATTGGTGTGGTTTGATTCCTTGTAATATTTGTGAACCAATAGTAAAGTAACACGTCAATATATATTAATTGTCTATTATTTTTCACTTTCTTCAATTCGCTTATATAAAAATGACGTGAAGATCTCTCGATAATCATAAGGGAATGATTTAACATAACAAGTTTGCTATGAGTGATAGTTACTATATTGGTGTGGACGTTGGGACTGGATCAGCTAGAGCCTGTTTAATTGATAAGAATGGGACACTAATTGGTTTGAAAGAGGTTACCATTAAAAAGCAAGAATTGAAAGCTGATCACATCACACAATCGTCTCAAGAAATCTGGGCTGCTGTGTGTAAATGTGTTAAGAATATTGTTGAGCTTTCGAAAGTTGATATTCACAAGATTGAAGGGATTGGTTTTGATGCTACATGTTCTTTGGTCGTATTAAATTCGCATTCTGGTGTGTCTGTCGCTGTGGGCCCTAATTTTGATGACAATGAACAAAATATCATCTTATGGATGGATCATCGTGCTATTAGGGAGACAGAACTTATTAATCAAAGTGGCGATAAATGTTTGAAATATGTTGGTGGGTCAATGTCTGTCGAGATGGAAATGCCAAAGATTAAGTGGCTGAAAAACCACATGTCTCGAGATAAATTCCAACAGTGTAAATTCTTTGATTTACCAGACTATTTAACATTTAAAGCTACTGGTTTAGAGACAAGATCTTTATGTTCTAGTGTATGTAAACAAGGTTTGTTACCACAAGGTGTAGAAGGTTCAAAAGATGGTTGGTCTGTAGATTTTTTGAATCAAATTGGATTAGAAGAGTTGATTCAAAATGATTTTGCCGCACTAGGTGGATCATTGGCCCATAATGGCAATTTTCTCAGTGCTGGGGAACGTATTGGTACATTAAGTGTTGTCGCTGCTGAAGAGTTGGGGTTATCACCAAATACTGTAGTTGGATCAGCTGTAATTGATGCCTATGCCGGATGGATTGGTACTGTTGCAGCCAAGGCCAATGAAGCCAACGAATCTTCATTAGGAGATGATATTACACTTTCACATGGACGTTTAGCAGCTGTGGCAGGTACTTCCACTTGTCATATCATGTTATCATCAAACCCTATATTTGTTCCTGGTGTATGGGGGCCATATAAAGACATATTACTTCGAGATTCATGGTGTGCAGAAGGTGGTCAAAGTTGTACTGGTGCTTTATTAGAGCATATTGTGACGAGTCACCCTGCATATAATGATTTGATACGCCATTCTCAAGAGGATAATATGTCTAAATTTGAATATTTAAATTCTATATTGGAGACACTAGTGGTGAAACAAAATGCACCATCTATACTTTCTTTGGCTAAACATGTATTCTTATATGGTGATTATCATGGTAATCGTTCCCCGCTGGCAGATCCAACAATGCGTGCTAGTGTTATAGGTCAATCCATGGACACTTCAGTGGAGTCACTGGCAATTTTATATTTAGCCGCTTGTGAGTTCATTGCTTTACAAACAAGACATATTGTGGAGACTATGGTTCATGCTGGTCATCATGTATCTGTGATTTACATGTCCGGTGGACAATGTCGAAACTCTCTACTAGTACAACTATTAGCAAATGCTACAGGGTTAAAAGTGATGATTCCTAAACACATTGACTCTGCAGTTGTTTTTGGTGCAGCAATTTTGGGAGCATCATGTGCCTCTAATAAATCATTGTGGCAAGTCATGCGTGATATGACTCCAAAGGGTTCATTAGTGGAGCCCAGAGGTGATGATTGTGATGATGTTAAATTACTACAAGTGAAATATAAAATTATGATTGATATGATTGAAAGTCAAATTCGTTATAGAAAATTAGTGGATTCTATATGATATGCAAAATTATAATAAATATATAAAAAAAAGTAATAAAATGTTCAAGAATGTCTATTTATGAGCTGCCAATTCAGATTGTAATCTTTCCAATATCAGATCTTTACGATGGAACAATCCAATTCCATCGTACATAGGTTTTACATCTTCAAGGCACCAAGCCACTTGAGTCCATTGTTTTTGTTCAGCCCATTTCTTAGCGGCAATGAGTCTAAAGAATGCAGCTTTACGTTTTCTAGTGAACCCGACGGAAACGATATCATTTGTTGAGTGGTCATTCACTTTATGTTTAATACGTGGGTCAAATCTTTGTTGATAACAATCACTTAATCTTTCCCATATGAGTATTTGTGAACATGGACCCAGAGAACACTCTGTCAAAGTACTCTCTAAATATGTGATTGCATAAGGGGTAGAAGACCAAGTGTCACTTAAGGATAAGAACAACTCTGCAAATAATAATAAACATCGAGTGGTATCATATGCTGCGGCATGGAATGATAACATAGCTTTTTCTATCAGTGGGTTAATATCATTTTTTATCATTTTCACAGTGACTATACTTTGTGCCCCCATCAGTAATGACACTGCACACCATTGTAATGCGGAGGCTAAATGTAAGGGGAATGCATCTAATTCATTGACTAAAGTGTCATAAGCCAAATATGCATTTTTAAAATCTGTTAACATTATTGACCAATCAGCCAACATTCTTAATTGTACAGAATCTGGTGGTGGAGTTGGTATATTACTATTTTCATTATTATGCTGTGGTATAGGTTGTTTATTAATGAGTCTTTTCATCCATCTTGAACCTTGAAATAAAGATTTTTTAGGTTGTAAAACGTTGGTATCCCAATATGCAATTTTCCTACGCATAAACGGTACCACTATATCATCGACAAACGTGTTCAACATTGTAATTATATTATTATGCATGTTTTCGATATCCCATAGAGGTAAAATTAATGATTCTGCAAATAATTGTTTCTTAATCTGTTTAGTCAAATCTGTACAAATTTCCATTGATTGTTCACCCCCATCATGACACAATAGAAACACAGGTAATGTATCATTATCATTAACTTTCTTGAAATGTGTTAACAATTCTCTTGCAGTCACATAATCTTCCCCCTGTGATATATCTAAAGCAATGATGGCAGCTACAGGTTGATCAAATGATTCCACTTGTGGTATCGCATTCTTGATCGCCCTGGCAAAAAAATTATGATACATGGAATGACGCAAAACGGAATGTGATTTATTTGTTGCGTTGTTCTTGTCTATAGTGATCAATTGGTCCTCCACATGTGATTCCAACGATAAATTTTGTTCTTCTAGGGCAAATCTAATACATTGATGATTAAGAGTTGCATCTGTATTATTACTATCTCTAGCGGCATTACATTTATTCAATAATTGGCTCAAATTATCACCCGCCATTGAAATATCATTGACGTGTTTATCCAATACAGGTGTACTAGTCACAGTAATCAATGGAGCCACGGCATGTAAGATCACACTCTTGGCCACGTGCACCGGAGGTTCCCCACCTGTCTCCGAGCATTCCACCAAGTTCATATACTGCTGGTACGAGAGTTGCATATACGTGTTGTATCAGTTTGTTCACTATCAATCAATCAATGCATCAATCGTTAAACAGTAAATATTGAAAATTGTTCAAGAATATAATAAACCCAAAAAAGACAATTTCTACAAAATCCCCGGTTCGAATCTCGGAAGAACCACAAACATATTTCGGCGGAGTTTTTGTTTCTCCGCGGAGATACATTTCCGCTTTGGGGAATCTCACCCCACGCCAGAATCCCAAAAAATAGCCACGCAAATTTCAGGAATTTCTTTTGTTTTTTTATTTCACTCAACTTAGTATGGTCTCGTGCCTTAATTATGGAAAACATTGAAATATTGTAACGTTATATATATACTGTCATCGAACTCCCGTGAAGTCCCCTCCGTTTTCTGAGTTGGACTGATTTGACACATCGTATATCGTTTTGATATAGCTTACGTAAGGTATTCAAAGTAACTATATCATTAACACAACTATTGCATTATAACATGGGTATTACTCTAGGTCAAGCAATTTGGGCAGCAGTGAAACCCATTATCAAGATCTATTTGATTATTGGTACAGGGTTTCTCCTCGCCAAGATGAATATCCTGACCGCTGATGCCACGAGAATTATATCAGATGTCGTGTTGACAGTCTTACTGCCGTGTTTATCGTTTAATAAGATTGTCACAAACATCGAGGATCAAGATATTAAAATGGTAGGGATTATTTGTCTAACGTCAGTGTTACTGTTTGGTGCTGGTCTATTCTTTGCCTGGGTCATTAGAGAGACAATGCCCGTTCCTAAACGTTGGCGTGGGGGGATCCTTGCCGGGGGTATGTTCCCCAATATTAGTGATTTACCCATTGCTTATTTACAAAGTATGGATAACGGGTTTATCTTTACAGAGGAAGAAGGTGAAAAGGGTGTAGCTAATGTTATCATTTTCTTAGCTATGTTCTTGATTTGTGTGTTTAATTTAGGTGGGTTTAGATTAATTGAAAATGATTTCAGTTATCATGATGAAGAAAATGCTGATTATGCACAACCGGCTAATGACAGTGTAGAATTCCCCTCACCAGGACAAGGTAGTATACAACAATCACCTAATAAGGATTCTTCATCTTTCACATTAAATGAAAAGCAAACTTCACCACAATTACCATCTTCACAATCACAAACACAATCTAATCAACAAATTCAAGTGTCTAAACCTGAATTGGCACATCACAGTTCTCCATCAATGGATATGGACAATAATCATAGTATACTAACTGCACAATCTTTACCAGTGTCATCAATACTTTCATCTATGCAAGATGAAGAATCCATTGACAGTGAAATGCGTAGAACACTGTCTCAACCAGTGGCATTCACTGATGATGAAAATAATTTATATCGTAGAAGATCTGCTGCAGCACATCGTGATCAAATGAATGGTATGGAACGTATTGTGTCAATAAGATCAATTGATCAACGTGACTTACCAGCCCAAAATATGAATGCCATTATTAATGAATATTCTAATGTGGATCAATTTGGTAAGGCAAGAAGAAATTCATTTTTATCCACTATGTCGTCAGATGATTCATCATTAGATTCTAACTCGGCCTCCTTAGTGGTACCTAAATCTACTAAATTGTCCAAAATTTTAACATCAGATGCCACAGTGAGTAAGAAAGATATTGATGAATCTGGTTCATCATTACCAAGTTGGATGAGAAAATTTCCCTTAACACCATTTATTGTGTTTTTCATGAAGAATTGTTTAAGACCATGTTCCATGGCTGTCATTATATCTTTAGTCATTGCCTTTATTCCATGGGTGAAAGCTTTATTTGTCATAGCAGATGGTACACCAAAATTGAAAATGGCTCCAGATCAACAACCAGCATTATCATTTATTATGGATTTTACAAGTTATGTTGGGGCCGCTTCAGTGCCCTTCGGTTTAATTCTATTGGGTGCTACTCTAGGTAGATTGAAAATTGGTAAATTATATCCAGGTTTTTGGAAATCTGCTGTCGTGTTAGTCGTACTAAGACAATGTGTAATGCCCATTTTTGGTATTTTATGGTGTGATCGTTTAGTGAAAGCTGGTTGGGTCAACTGGGAGGATGACAAAATGTTATTATTTGTCATTGCTGTAAGTTGGTCACTACCAACAATGACCACTTTAATTTATTTCACTGCATCTTATACACCATTGGATGAAACAGAACCAATCCAAATGGAATGTACTGCATTTTTCCTAATGATTCAATATCCATTAATGGTAGTCAGTTTACCATTTGTTGTATCTTACTTCTTGAAAGTACAAATGAAATTATGAAATTTTAACGTTTATACATATTTATATCTTAGTTATGCCCATATAGAAAATCTAATATAAAAAAATAAAGCATTTTGATAAAACACTAATATATATTGTTTTAAGTTATCGTTTCTCAAATTCAGATAATAAATAAATCGAAATGTTCTCACCATAATTCACACCAAATTGCATTGATATATCAAGATTGGATTGAAACCAAGAGTTCATAATTGTAGCACGATTCGATTGCCAATTTTCCATACGTGTCTTAGTAAAGGCAACCAGATCAAGTACAACTCCATGAGTATTCATTAATTCACAAACCACCAACGTTGCTAAATTTGCATATTTATCACTGTTTCCTTTACATTGTAATAGACATACAAGTAAACCACCAGCTTTGGCAATCAGACAATTCGTAATGGCAGGATGTGTTCCTTTGACAGTTCTCTCTAAATCAGTAACAAAATGAGTCAACCCAAGGATCTCAATGGTTTCATTAATACTGCCAAGTACGTATAACAAATTCAAAGTGATTAAAGCACCATCACGGTTGGTACATTCAATGTTTCGAATAAATCCAAGATCACCAGTACGTAAATACGTTAACCCATTGTCCACATCACGATTGAATTTACTCTTGAACTGATCTGTAATGAATTTATCCTTGACCAGTTTTTTACCATCAAAGATTGCATAATCGAAAACATTAGCCTCTGAACAACACCAAATTTCACCGATTTCACCTTCTAAACATGGTAACAACGTCTCAGGGTTAACAATTGTGATATCTGTACAAACAGGAACCACACCCGAATCTTGTAACTTCACAGCATTGTACACACGTGATGATGTTGGATCAATTTCTGTTACAATACCTTCACGTAACGATACCGAGTCTAGATGGATATCAATAGGTTGGATATCCAAATAAGATCTCAATGAAACGATTGGGTTAAAATGATGTTGGTATAAAAAGTTGATTTGTTCAGGTGCCACGACTACTTGTTGATAACGGGCCAATAAATTTTCAATAGATAAGAAGCTTGGTCTATTAGTAAATGAAATCATGATATTTTTCACACTTCTGAAAAAAGTTGGTGTTAAATTAGATCCGTCATGTCTCTTAATTTTACTCCCTTGTATATCTTTTGAAATGTTAGATAACAAGGCGGAAGCTCTATCTAATATTTGATGAAATGTCTCTAATTTGAAATATAGATCTCTCACACCCAGATTTTGAATACCAATCAAAAAATCTTTAGGGTCTTGCATTACATTATTCATGCTGAAAAGATTTGTTGTAGTACCAATATATGTACCAATAAAACAACTTAATAAAAACCCTAGATCAGTAGTGGGAGAACATAAGGAGAAGATAGGAGAAGTAGTTGGTAATTGTAATGTTTCTTTCAAAATCTTACAAACATTTAACAAAGAACTATGATTCATATTAATGTGAATATTCTTAGTAATATCCCGGTCTCGTTTGACCCAGATAACACATGTAAGTAAATTTGATTTGGTACCGTGCTTGTAACTAAATTTGTCCTTCAATATTCTCTTAAATAATTTAATGTTAATGCCATGTTTTTTCTTTAATTTTGAGAAAACCGTCATCTTTGGAATCAAATATTTGTAAGTTTTGAAAAGTTTGGATATAACACTGTGATTACTAAAATGGTTATTTACTTTACCATCAACGAATAATCTTTTGACTTTATAAACTTTAATCATATCACAAAGAAACTGCATATCTTCTTGAGCTTTGGATTCAGATATTGGACGTATTGGAATAATGACAAAGTTACAATATAAACATGCCATTACCATAGCAACGTATTCAACAGAATTGTCACACATTATTATCACTCTATCACCTGCACTTAAGGGTGTCTTAGACCCTACAATTTTCTTCAAAAATGCTGCAACAATTAAATCAAATGACTTCCATGATACGTTTTTATGAATATTATTTTCATTGTTACTGGAACTCAAGGATGATGTGTTACCACCATCAGTGAATGCAGCTTCATCACCTAATTTTTCAATTCTATATTCCAATACTTCCATGATTGTCGTAAAATCTGTCATTTTTTTCGATGGATTTCTTAAATCAAATGTAGTTTCTCTGTAATCAATTCCAGAAGTTTGCCAATTTAATATATGATCATTACTTCCTTGGATTGCATGACTTTCAATGTAAGCTCTTCTTAATTTTGAAAGATGTTCAGAGAAGATACTCTCATTATAATAACCGGAATGTGGAATAAAATCTAACATAATATTATCAAACTGAAATTTGATAAATCTAGAAACCAAGTTACCACTTAAAAATATTCTCTCTACTGTACTATTAGCCAATTCTAAAGAACAGTATCTTCTAGGTAAAGAACCTTGGGAAACAACTACAACGCACATCGGTTGAATTTTATGGAAAACCCAAAGCATCCTATATATTTGATCAGTTAATTCATTCATTTTCTTTTCAAAATTCTTTTTCTGGTTTTCAGTCACAAGGGTTAAAGAAACTTCTCCATTAATAGGTTCTACAGGTTTCTTTGCTAATGAACTTTCAACTACCAGCACTAGAAAGTGTTCCTCTTTGTGATGATTCAATTCAAATGCTGATACATCAGACACTGTATTTACTGTACGTACCAGTGTTTCAGTTATTTGTTCTAAATAGTGAGTCTCCACTATACGTTTCCCTTTCTGTTTGGTCATCAACATTTCATCTGTACTGTTAGTAGCGACACTATTTAGTGTTTTCGACTCGTTAACATCATTTGATGAACCTGGGGGACTTGGTTTGGTAGCTCTTGAAACATCTGATGTATGAGCAAATGTAGGTAATCTAATCAATTTATTTTGTAAGAACATGTCTTCAATCAGAGATAGAATATAAATTTTCCCGTTATGAACAAACCCCATCAATTTGGTTCTTAAAAATTTAGTTTCGGCAGGGCACACATTTAAAATTGTTTGTAATCTTTCATTAGATGTATTACTATTAACATCTTCATTTACGTATGAGAACATCTTTGAATAGTTTAACACAGCTTTGAAAACAAAATCGTTCACCTTTTCCATCTGATAAAATTCATCAACCAGATGTTTTGAAGATAACCAGATTTCACCAACACAAAGATCAGGCACTAAAGTTGCATCATCTGGATTTACCACACATAAAATTGAACCTGGGATAGGAAACCCAAACGTCTCCAATTTTATATAATCTTTAAACGAGTTAGAAGAATTTATCATGGCTGTGATGCTTGCCTCAATTGTATTAGCTCTTAACTTCTCTTTGCTGACATAAATTTCATCCTGTAATCGTAAATTAGTGTTATGGATAGGGAAATTTTCTAAACCTCCTAGTTGATCTCGTGTGGAAATAAATATACCACCAAAATCATTTAATGTTAAGATTGGAGAATAACATAATGATGCATCAATACAACCTAAATTTTTCAACCATTTATGAACCACCATATCGGTGACATCTGTATCAATAGTGTTACAACTGGTTAAACAACATTTCACACAACTAAAATCAACTTTATTTTTTCTTCTCTCCGTTAAAGCAGCAGGATTCTCTAGGTAATTAATAACCACTTGTTTCAGTTGCAGTTGGTCATTAAGAAGAATATCTGCTCTATAACGGTTAATTAAATGTTCATATCCACCAGACTTTGCAATTAGTTTGTCATCGGCAGATATCAGCAGGTTACCAGTGAAAATATTAAAAAGAACACCAAATATTAAACCAGTAGACCTAGTTGGATCTAATGTATTCAGTGTCATAAATCTTGCACTACTTTCCTTTGTGGCAATTGTAAGTACCACTTTCTTATCAAATGGTTTTCTGATATTAGTTTTCTTCCAATGAGGCATCTTTCTAGAATCTAAAATATCACTTAATGCATTAAATTGATTAATTAAAATATTGTGTTTCATTACCACACCTGATAATCTCCCCAGAGGTGTTCTCGTAAATTCAATATATGCTATGTTGGGTATTTCGAATGTTGGAGATTGTTTCTTAGCTTTACTATATGTACCTAAATCATCTGTTCTCAAGAAAGTGATATTTTTGAAAATTTCGTTTCTGTTTAGTTTGATCTTGGTATTACTAGGTGAATGTAAATTGTCCAATTGTTTATAACATTCATTAGAAATTAATATAAATTTGGAATTAGTAGATTTTATGATTTCCACAATCTCAGTTAATGAATAGGTTTCAAATGAAATTGGAACAGCCACCATACCCGCTATGAAACAACCCAATAAAGAAACAACAAATTCAACCAATTCTTCCTTATTGAACCATAGTAGAACTCTATCCATCTTGTATAATTTGTGTTTATTCAATTCGTGTGCCACTTTTTCAGCTCTCAAATAAAGCTTATCCCAAGTGATAAATGTCTCTTTCCCCTTAACATTTAAACTAATTATAGCAGTTTGAGCACCATAGTTCTCAAATCTCCCACGTAAAATAGGTAAAATTGAAGAAGCTTGAAGATGTTCTAATTGACTAGATCTTGGTAACAAGGGGATCATGGGTATATATTTTGTATTATCGGCGGTAACGTTATGTGATGGAAGTGACAGCTGCACTGAAGATGGTCTGTTTTGTAACTGTGATCTCGAAGAAGTATTAAACACAGTAGAGTTTGTAGTAACTTTATACATGGATGGTGTAACATCAAATTGCCCTGTCTTATTTTTAGTTGGAGTGGAAATTGACCAATTATCACTAAAGTTTGAACTCATATTATAAGGTGAGCTTAAGGGCGGTCTACCATTGGTATCAATTAGTGTGGATGATAAACTTTGATTCCTACTTGGGATATGTATTTTATGTTTCCTGTCAATATTAGTTGGTCTTCTTGTTGGTGTAGAATTTGGGAAATTTTGTACATTACTCAAAATTTGTGCTCGTTTCTTCATGTAGCCCTTTACCGTTAAATTGTCATCTTTATAATCTTTTATTAGTTCGTGTAATTGTGACTGTACCTCGATGGGTAATGTAGCCGGAATAGTAAAATCTAGGTTCATTGGTCTAGTTTTATCTAGCTTATCTTTATGTGTTCCTTGGTTTTCCGTATGGTGCTGTTATGCAAATGATGAGATGATATAATCAATAGCCACTTCTTTATGTATATGCTGTTCTTAAGGTGAGATCAAGATGAGTAAACATTTAACTCTATTTTTAAATCAGCCGCCCGGAAAAGAGAGAGAAAACGCGGACAAACTGGGTAACACTCACTGTAATTGGTGTATGTCAAAGATACTGAGTATTAGTTTGTCTATAATCAGTTAATTTGAGGGTGTTGTCAAGTTTATAAACTTGATTACAAAAACAAACGTATAGGGTCAGTCGATATCTTTGTTTAGAATGTAATTTGTTATATAATCCTAAACTTTGTAATATGCATTAACCCTTTTTTTCATGGATCAGAACAAATTTTTGAGATCAATTTTGATGATCAAAGAAAGACGTGTTATCTCTAATCGAAAGAGCAAGTATAAATCCATTTAAGGTTATCGTCAATTAGTTGATAAAGAATTCCAGTCTACTAAGGTTGTAATAGAAAGTTTGATCATAATTAATACAGTTAAAAAATGGGTAGTTCGTTTTCCAGGGCATTAGGGAAGCTTTTCGGTTCTCGTGAAATGAAGATACTGATGTTAGGTTTAGATAATGCCGGTAAGACCACTATATTATACAAATTGAAATTAAATAAGATAAAGACATCGACGCCCACTGTTGGGTTTAACGTGGAAACGGTAGCGTATAGAAATGTTAAATTTAATATGTGGGACGTTGGTGGACAGGAACGGTTAAGACCATTATGGAGGCATTATTTTCCTGCCACTACGGCTTTAATTTTTGTCATTGATTCTAGTGATCATGACAGATTAATTGAAGCTAAAGAAGAACTTTACAGTATCATTAGTGAAAAAGAGATGGAAAATGTTGTATTACTAGTTTGGGCTAATAAACAAGATTTGAAAAATGCTATGAAACCACAAGAAATTTCAGAAACATTACAATTAGATAAGAATTTGAAAAATCAACTTTGGTGTGTTATTGGAAGTAATGCCTTGACTGGTCAAGGTTTAGTAGAAGGTTTGTCATGGATATCTAATAATACACCCAAAAGATGATACATTTATCGTATAGTACATATATAGATCATTTAGAGTATATAGTTTAATTAAAATTTCAAGAATACAAATAAATATAATACTTTATTCATGTAGCATTTTTGTAGATTTGAATTATATTAATTTTAATTTTTGGAAGTGATAGGAATACAAAGAGAAAATATGTAACATAAATATTAAAAATTATTAAACACAATAAATTAATTATAAAAACAGCTATAATGATAGAAAGATATTATTATTATTGATACAGAAAAATATAAGATATAATATAATATAAACATTAATTATTTAGTCATTACTTCCACGGTACCATCAGCATTACCGAAATAAGATTTAATAGCGTTGTCAATGAACAAACCAGTTTCCACAACACCTACAAGTAATTTGATTTGAATGTTTAGTTCTTTTGGATCCTTAATTTCACCGAAATCAGCATCAATGATAAAGTTATTGTTATCACTGACAATTGGACCAGCTTTAGCGCTACCACCTTGTCTAATATCGACACGCTTAGCACCCAAAGCTTTCAAATCTTTAGTGACACGTACGTAGGCAGATGGAACCACTTCAATTGGTACACCTTGTTTCCAGTTGGTACCCAAATATTGTGGAGATTTCTTTCTGTAATCTGCCACCACAATGAAAGTCTTGGCACTTGTACTGACTAATTTTTCTTGGAATTGACAAGCACCACCACCTTTAATCAATTGCATGTTGGCATCGACTTCATCAGCACCATCGAATGCAATATCAATATCTGGGAATTGTTCAATACTACCTAATTGTAATCCATTATCCAAGATCAATTTTCTTGATTGGAACCCAGTTGGAATACAAATGAATTTAGACACATAGGCACTGTATTTATCGTCCTTCACATATTGACCTAATCTTTCAGCGACATAAACTACAGTACTACCACTACCGACACCGATAACCTTGTGTTCTTGAACTTTCAAGTTTTCATCAACAGCTCTGTAAGCAGCGGCTCTTTTAGCATCTTCTAGTGGGTTAGCTAATGTTGGTAATGTAGAGATTTCAGGAATTGGAATAGACATGTTTATATGTTTTATTGTTGTTTAAATTGATTTATTTTAATAACGGAATGGGGGTTGATGCTCTTCTCTTAAAATAAAAATTTCAGATGTGGCACTATTTTTTTTCACTTAAAAAATTGATGTACTTAGAATCAAAATTCAAAATGATCTATACTAAATATCCCTTTAAATTGCAAGATACATATACATATATATAGTAAGTATAATTTTGTTATGGGGAGATCTATAAAGGGACTCGCAAGATCCCTAAACAAGTTAAAAAGGAGACTAAATTTAAGCCCGATCTAAACAGAGTAAACAATAGAGAAATATGCAGAGTGAAATTTTACGAGCAAGAAAAGGAGGTGGGTCAGGTGTGCGTATATTATGTATTCGAGATAACATATAGCCAGATATCAGTCATCCACAGTTTGATTTGCTGGAGAGTCTTATCTATGTATTTATTTGGGTTATTCAATTTAACATTGTAAGTACCCCCCACAACAATGCTTGTCTCTACACCCCATTCTTACTCTTATATTCCATTGTTTTTGTTAAAAATATAGTTTACTCCTATCTTTCAATTGTGACTGTTTACTGTACACCCATACACAATAATATTTCCAATTTTCCAAATTTGAAAAACTCTGAAATTTTATTTTCGGAGTGCGGTATTTCCCCTTTCGGACAGAGTTGCGTGATATTTTCTTCGGTCTGAGAGCTAGGCTGGAAATTGTCTCGCGGGGACTCCCTGAACGGACACTGTTGGCATTGCCAGCACGACTGTCCCTCACTAACGGTTTGTCTCTAGGCAGACCATAGTCTCATTCTCTGCCTGTGTAGACTCAGTAACTGGGTCCCGCGATGCGTCTCTCAGCTCCCACAGCAAACAATCCTACGAGGTCTCACTGGCACCTACCCGTCCCACTCAGTATCATGGTAGCAGCTAGGCTCTGGTTGGGATAGCATATACGTTAACATTGTAATAACAAAGTGTTATTTTAGAGATATATTGTATTAATTATTGAAGGACCTCAGAATTAAAACAAGAACAACGATGTCTGCTAAGATTTTGTCTCAAGCTCCAACTGAATTGGAATTACAAGTTGCTCAAGCTTTCGTTGAGTTGGAAAACTCTTCTCCAGAATTGAAGGCTGAATTGAGACCATTGCAATTCAAATCTATCAGAGAAGTATGTGAATAATTAATAAACTAATAGGAATACATGTTCCCTCCATAGTGGTAATGATTTTGAAAAAGAATGATACATGTTTGATCTAAAGTGATTAGGAATCTAAAATGAAAAATACGATATAGACCAATGTGATGATTTCAACCATACGAATAAGACTATGAAAATACAATACGTTTAAAACAGTACCCTACCATTTACGAATAATATTGTGGAATAGCCTATGATCACTTGTAAAATCATTTTTAAAGTCATTTTACCCAATGAAATATTATCGAGAATTAATTTTTACTAACAAACAATAACAAATATTATTTTTGTTTTAATTTTTATTACAGATTGATGTTGCTGGTGGTAAGAAGGCTTTAGTTGTCTTCGTCCCAGTTCCATCTCTAGCTGGTTTCCACAAGGTTCAAACTAAATTAACCCGTGAATTGGAAAAGAAATTCCCAGACCGTCACATCATCTTCTTGGCTGAAAGAAGAATCTTACCAAAGCCAGCCAGAGGTTCCAGACAAAACCAAAAGAGACCAAGATCCAGAACTTTATCTGCTGTCCACGACAAAATCTTAGAAGACATGGTTTTCCCAACTGAAATTGTCGGTAAGAGAGTTAGATACTTAGTCGGTGGTAACAAGATCCAAAAGATCTTATTGGACTCCAAGGATGTTCAACAAATTGACTACAAATTGGAATCTTTCCAAGCTGTTTACAACAAGTTGACTGGTAAGCAAATTGTTTTCGAAATTCCATCTGAAACTCATTAAATAAATTAATAACTTTATTTGTTTTATCTTCTCATATATAAAATTATAGTTATTTTTTAATATAATATACAACGTATTTTAACTGTTCTTATACATTTATATATTGCCAATCAGTATATTTGATAAACTGATTAGATGCATTTCTTTGGTATATTTCTTTATTTATTTTTACTGGCCATCTTGACAAAATTCTCATACCTGACAGTCTTATTTGGAATCTTAACAGTCTCAGTGTAATGTGTAGCTACTGATTCAGAAGCATAGAATCTACTGTCATTTAAACCTGGAACGACCTCTTCATTATTTATTTTAGGCAAGGGTCTCCCGACTTTCTTAGGTATTACCTCTTTCTTTTTGGGTGAGGACCGTTGGAAATCAAGAGATTCTACCCATTCTTTATTGGGGTTGTGTATGGATTGATCTTCTTGATCATCCAGTTTA
The DNA here is from genome assembly GCA_003708535.3 of Kazachstania bromeliacearum. Taxonomy (NCBI): domain Eukaryota; kingdom Fungi; phylum Ascomycota; class Saccharomycetes; order Saccharomycetales; family Saccharomycetaceae; genus Kazachstania; species Kazachstania bromeliacearum. The sequence continues at coordinate 37,191 of PPOP03000042.1, read as the reverse complement.
GTCACTGGAATTTTAAAATATTTGATCCCATTGAAATCTTGTACCGGTATAGTTTCATTCTTAATATTTGATTCTGTTGTACTATCAGTAGCTTGTCCGAAGTATATAAACAGTGCACAACCTGCTATGGCACCCACTAATAAGAGGCATCTCAAAAAACTGACAAATCCACCCACAATTAACATCATCCCAGGGCTTAAAAAATAAATAAATACACATGTTAGAAACCCTAACACGAATGAAGGTATATCAACACCAAATTGTTTCATATGATGGTACTCCTTTTATTACAGTGACCCTTTATTGAAAGTGTATATTCAATTACATATATATTAATTTTTCGGAGGAAAAATATATGTGATTAATTATATATCTATGACATATTCTATAAAATCTTATACATTCTAACGACGTTGTCTCATTCTAGCCAATTTTCTACCCATAAGCGGGTTAGGTTGTGCAACACTATTAGTGTTTGCCTGTGGAGCTCCAGCTTGGAATACATTGGATGGATTGACAGGACCTGCATTCATAAAATTGAAATCAGGTGTAGCCGAGGGAGAAAACATTGGTTGCTGTGGTTGTTGTTGATTCATACCAAATGTGTTTTGTGCAGGTGCTGCTCCATTGAACATACCACCCATATTATTATTACTACCACCATTCTGTGAGAAAACAGATCCACCTGATGCTAAATTATTATTATTATTACTAGACATTAATGGATTTGATGCAAATGTGTTAAACCCTGGAGTAGCATTCCCTGTAGGGTTGTTACCAAACATGGACCCCGTTGTAGTTGGAGCAGTACTTGGTTGTGATGCTGCATTGAAATTGAATGTACTTGGAGCAGCTGGATTTGATGCACCAGAAAATAAGCTTGGTGCATTGTTACTAGGGGTAGTTGACGTTAGTGGGTTTGTCAGACTAACACCAAGCTTGTTAGCTTCATTGGTTAATTGTGTTGAACTTGTTGAAGGCTTGGTGAAGGAAAACCCAGTATTAGATGTACCAGTTGTGTTATTAGTACCAAAATTGAAACCTGGTTTAGCCACTGATGATGCAGCTGGATTAGTTAATAATGGATTAATGACAGTTGGTTTAGTCTCTGTAGTTGGGGCTTTACCAAATGAAAATGCAGGAGCGGCAGCTGGAGTAGTTGAAGCTGGAGTGGCATCAGGTTTAGTAAATGAAAACGTGTTGGATCCAGCAGGTTTAGTGAATGAAAATGTACTATTTGTAGCTGGTGTTGTGGCTGCTGGTTTAGATTCTTCTCCAGCAGGTTTAGTGAATGCAAATGAAGTTGGTGCAGCAGCAGGCTTGGATTCAGCAGGTTTGTTTAATGAAAACAAGCCTGTTGGTTTCTCCGTGGTTTCAGCAGGTTTGGCACCGAATGTAAATGCTGGCTTGTCAGTGGTCTCTGCCGGTTTCTCTGTGGTTTCAGCAGGTTTAGCACCAAACGTAAATGCTGGTTTGTCAGTGGTCTCTACAGGCTTCTCAGTAGTCTCTGTTGGTTTAGCACCAAAAGTAAATGATGGCTTTTCAGCAGCCTCTGCTGGCTTGGCACCAAAAGAGAACGCTGGCTTTTCACTGGCTTCTGCTGGCTTGGCACCAAATGTAAAAGATGGTTTCTTAACATCATCATTTGCCTTATCTTGAGCAGGCTTTGGCAAACCTAAATTGAAACTTGGTGGTGATGGCTTCACCGTGTCATCCTGTTTAGCACCAAATGAAAATGCAGGTTTTGTCATTGGTTCCGTGGTCTTGGCACCCAACGAAAGAGCCGGAGGTGTAGTTTCCTTCTTTCCACCAAATGTGAATGATGGTGTGTCCTTTTTTCCTTCTGGTTTCTTGGTACCAAATGAAAATGCTGGAGTGGTAGCTTCTTTCTTTTCTTGTGTTGCACCAAATGTGAATGATGGGGTATCTTTCTTCTCTTGCTCTGGTTTCTTGGTACCAAATGCAAATGTAGGTGCACTTGGTTCTTTCACATCTTCCAATATAGTTTGTTTACCAAATGTGAATGAAGGAGTATTTGTCTTTTTCTCACTTGGTTTAGAACTTTCATTGGTCTTTGCAAATGTGAAAGTTGGTTGATTGATATCCTTTGTCATGTCAATGGCTACACCTGGACGTTTTTTCCTTCTTGGTTCGTCATCTTCATTATCACTTGCTGAGAATGTCAATGGTTTGGATACAGTGTCTGTCGTTACAGGTTTATTATTCACTGCAATTTTTTTCGATGGAGTGTCATTATCCTTAATGAAATCGAATGCCGCGGTGGGTAAAACGATACTTGGTTTATTCCCCGTTAAATTTTGCAATTTATCATCCAATTTCAATTTCCCCTGTGATACAATTGGACTCTTGGTTTTGTTACCATTTAACAATATATTTTTTTGTGTTTGTGAAAGTTTCTTTGTATTTAAATCTTGGGTTTTGTTTATTGGTATAATTGTATTAGTGGGTAATTTAGGTGATTTCAATCCTTGTAATTCCGTGGGTTGTGGTTTATCTGGTATGGTATCATATTCACTTAAATCGTATTCAAAATCTCCCGACCAAGTGGTACCTCTGTTTTTCTTTGTTGGTACATTTTTCAAATGAGTCAATTTCAAGACAGGTTTATTTTGTTTCACTGGGGATGGAGTGGTGGATTTATGATGGAAAATGACACTTTCGTCAAAGGTGGTACTGGGTAATAATAAATTTCTTTCTTGCAACAATCTTTGTTGTTGTCTTTGTCTTAGTAGTAATAATCTTTGTACAGGTAAAATTGGTAACACGGGTGGTCTTTCATTCAATTCTGTATCGTATAGTATCAAAGGGTTTTCTTCAATGTGGTTAAATTCAGATAAATCTTGTGAATTGTCATTGAAAGTGAATTCATCATTTAATTTATGTTTCTTTTTCGTATGTTCTTGAACTTCATTGTTTTTCTTGAAGAACCCCAGGATTGTGGACGATATTGATCTTTTATTTGTTTCCATTGGATAACTTGTGGTGGACATTATTGGTTCCCTTCAATGACTGTATTAAATTTTCAATGGTCTTCTTATTTTTTCATTTTGTTTAAATTTTTCAAAACTGTGCATTACCCGCATTTGTAGAGTAATGGGCGGTAAAATTCATTTATACAAGATTATATATTATATTTTTTAAATAGTGAATGAGTCAATTCCACACCTAAGAATGTTGCTGCATTAGCAGGGAATGATCTTAACATTGCTGGGCCGACACCTGGGAAGAACCCCTTGATCCCACCTCTTGTACGATAAATTTCTTTAGTGGCACTTAACATTGATTGTGACCCACTAGAGGCTTGCAACTTGGTCTTAATTGTATCAATGGGGAAAACAGCGACCCACATGGACATCCCTGCGAACCCACCCGCTAGACACACGTTAGCGATACTAATTTGATCTTTATCATCTTGCCCACTGCGTGAATTTAAGAAAGATTTAGCCACTTCGTAGGAGGCAAAATATAATGCACTACCGGGTCCATCTCTTGCCAATGTGGCTAAAGAACCTTTGAACAGGGATGACACACCGTTAGTCTTGACAATTTGCTTTGCCGAGGAGATGAAAGAACCTTCAGCAGACGTTTGCAAGACGACTTTAATTCTTTCAGTGGGGGCGGTCACCAATGTAGTGGGGATAGCACTAATGAAACCTGCGGTAGCCATTTGACCCACGGACAATGGACCCAATTGGTTTTCACGTGCTACCATTCTCTTCCCGACGTCGTACCCCCAAAAGGACACGGCAAAGATTGGAGTGACCCCGAGTAAAGGTGGGATCACACCTTTATAGAACCCCTTCACAGAATTCAACGCGACGTTGCCCCCCGTGGCCCTAGCTTGCTTCATGATATCCAGCACAGCGGCACTGGGCGACGCGGCCATCCCGTTCTGGCACCTGACTTTAATCAAATCGAATGGGTGGCCCGTCAACACTGCACAGACACCCCCGACCCCACCAGCCGCCAATGATTTCAAATTATCACGGATTGCACTGGTTTCAGCAACAGCGACCTCTAGAGCATCCCCCTGGATGACAGCAGTATCGGACAAAGACGAGTCGGACATACGGATGGTGTACTTGGACCTCTTGCACTGGGACATCTCCAGTGGATCTCTTATATACACACTGCGAGTGGTGACTCCGACGTCGCGCGTGACCCCAGCGCGCACGAGCGGAACTTTTGCAGTGGAGATTTCACTGTGTGGGAACTACTGTGTGAGAGAATATAGAGAATTGCAGTGGAGATTCGCAGTGGGAGAACAGACAAGAAAAACAGAGTGAACAGGGCCGCCCGGAGACTCGAACGCGGGATTGGGAATGGAGGTAATAATATACAACAACAATATACAGTGGAGAGAACACACTGAAAACACAGTGAAACAATCCCCGGAGATTCCCGGCCCAGTCATGTGACCGGATCACAAACGCCCCCGGGTAACTTCTCCACATTGTGTCACGCGCGACGTCGGCGGGAATGGAATGACAAAGCAAAAATGGTAAGTTTTTTTCACTGGAAAAGAAGGAAACAACAAACTACCACACTATTACGTACAGGGGCAACACACACATGTCGTTGAACAAGTCGAACGTCAGGGAGAGCAAGCTGGTCGTCGTCGGGGGCGGTGGGGTAGGTAAGTCAGCCTTGACCATCCAATTGATCCACTCGCATTTCGTGGACGAGTACGACCCCACCATCGAAGATTCGTACAGGAAGCAAGTGGTCATTGATGATCAAGTGCAAGTGCTGGATATCTTGGACACCGCGGGGCAAGAAGAGTACTCCGCCATGCGTGAACAGTACATGCGTACCGGTGAAGGGTTCTTGCTAGTGTACAGTGTCACCTCAAGAATATCTTTTGAAGAATTAATGACATATTATCAACAGATACAACGTGTAAAGGATTCTGATTACGTTCCTGTGGTTGTAGTAGGGAACAAATCCGATTTAGAGGATGAAAGACAAGTGTCCTACGACGAGGGGGCCACTATCGCCAAGCAAATGAATGCCCCCTTCTTGGAAACATCTGCCAAGCAAGCTATTAACGTCGAAGAAGCCTTTTACACTTTGGCACGTATTGTAAGACACAATGGTGGGGATTACAATATACATAACAATGAGACTAGTGACAATGATGAAAAAATTTCCCTGGTGGAACCTATCGTGTCATTGCAACAAACTAGTAACCCGGAGGCTGATCACATCACATCACGTATACAAGACAACAACGAGTTACCAACTAGTGACGTACACAGTCAAGATAACATTAATAACGAGAACACTAATAATACAATGGAAAATAATAAAAGTAATACAAGTAATAATAATAAAGATGACACTACTGTACCAGTGTCTAAACACAAGAGTCATACAGAGAAGAGAACCACAACAAAGGTTAACAACACCACTACAAAGCCCAATGCGGAAAGCTCATCGGGTGGTGGGTGTTGTACCATTGTGTAAGAATTTTATGTAAATCCGTATATATCTAGAAAAAACAAAAACAGATTTTTGAAATGTTGACAATAACAAACACGTAGCAAAGCAATATGGGGTTGAAAGATACGTTACACGCAGCAGGTCATTGGCATACATGTATGGCCGATAAACCATGTAAGATTGGTGCCATTGTGGGCATATGTATAGGGATAGTACTAGTGATTTGGTTGTTTGGTGCAATGTACACTTGTATCTCACAAGGTTGTCAAGCGTTTACATGTTGGTGGTGTTGCCACGGTCGCAATAACCGTTCCACCCCTCAGACAGAACGGTACATACCGCCCAACGCCGTGTACCAACCAGTGGCACCCCCCGAGGAGTACTACACGGAACACACGGGCGCCGGCACCGAGATCTTCGAACTAGAACAGGACTTCGACCTCGAAGCTCAACGCAAGAAGTCAAACGCCAAATACTACTAATTAATAAGTGTATACTAATCTGTAATTGTATAGTAATATCTCACTAATGTCACACCGGACGGCCCCCTTTTACACCAGAAAAAGAAACGTGGCCCTCAGAAAGAACCGCACAAACACAAAACGTCACAGTGAAAAAAACAGCGAAAAGTTTTTCCGTGCGTCTTCCAATCGCAACCAGAGTATATTATATAACACAGTGCGTGAACTGCCTCTTATCGCATCTCAATTCAACAAACAAGAACGAAACTGAAACAACACGCCAGGCATGGCTACAATCCCCAAACTATACGATATACTGTCACCACACTGTGATAAGGCTACACCAGCTCCGGCTCGAGCGTATCCTTACACCATGGAGGAGTTCACCAAGTTCCTGGTGAAGACTCATTGTGTGGAAAATTTAGAATTCTTCAATGCGACAAAGCAATTCTTGATAAGTGACGATAGACAACACCCACATGAACCAGTGGAATTCGATTTGGATGCATGGAATAATAACGTTTACGATAAGTTTATCAGAGTCGATTCACCCATGGAATGTAATTTACCTCATTACATTAGAGACGGATTTGACTCGTGTTACAGGTCCGGTCAGGAACCCAAGCAAGTACACATTGTGCAAGCCATTCAACATATATTGGGACTGTTACTGGACGCATATTCAAGATTCCTAACACAATTGAAAGACGAACAACAAGAGGAAACTGTTACCGATGAGGAGGAAGAGGAAGAACAATTGCCACCACAAAAGGTGGAACCGACAAGGAAAACGTCCACACCGACTCCGCCCACATCGCCTACAAATCGCCACAATAATAATAACAATAACAATCAGAAGTCAAATTCTTTGCATCAATACTTGAAAGTATTCCATAAATTTAAACTTAAAAAATAATAAGAACACTCATAAGCATATATATCTGTATATAGCATTTGCATTAAAAATATAGCATTCATTAAACTAATACATATCATCATTATACACTAACCCCCTGGTTTGACTCATTATGACACATTCATTGTTACTTTTTTTTTCAGTGGTTTTTTTCTCGGATTGCTTTTTTATTTTCTCCAATGAGATCTTATTATATATAAGTAGCATATGTGAGTACTCCAACAGACAAACTTTCAAAGCAAAAGAGTCATCACACTATGCGACAGAATATTATTTGTTATGCGGCTAGAGCCATGAAATCTATTAAACCTGTGGAATTGAAATATTCAAACATGTTAAGGGATCCATCAACCAAATATAGACCTTTCAAACCAGTGAATCTTCCTGGGAGGAAATGGCCAGATCAAACTATTACAAAGGCACCAAGATGGTTATCCACAGATTTAAGAGATGGTAACCAATCATTACCAGATCCAATGTCCATTGAACAAAAGAAGGAATATTTCCATAAATTGTTGGAATTAGGGTTTAAAGAAATTGAAGTGGCTTTCCCATCAGCATCACAAACTGATTTCGATTTCACAAGGTATGCCGTGGAGAATTGCCCTGATGATGTATCGATACAAGCTTTGGTACAATCTCGTGAACATTTGGTCAAGAGAACTATTGAATCCTTGACTGGTGCTAAGAAAGCCACGGTACATACGTATTTGGCTACAAGTGACATGTTCCGTGAAATAGTGTTTAACATGTCACAAGAGGAGGCCATTGCTAAAGCCGTGGAAACTACCAAACTAGTAAGACAATTGACTAAGGACCACCCAGAAAGACAATCCACTGAATGGACTTATGAATTTTCACCAGAATGTTTCTCTGATACCCCCACGGAATTCGCTGTACAAATTTGTGAAGCTGTGAAAGCTGCTTGGGAACCTACAGTGGAAAATCCAATTATTTTCAATTTACCTGCCACTGTAGAAGTAGCATCACCAAACGTATATGCTGATCAAATTGAATATTTCGCTACACATATCACTGAACGTGAAAAAGTTTGTATCTCAACTCATTGTCATAATGACAGAGGGTGTGGTGTTGCCGCAACTGAGTTGGCATTAATGGCTGGTGCTGATCGTGTAGAAGGTTGTGTGTTTGGTAATGGTGAAAGAACAGGGAATGTAGATTTAGTCACTGTGGCATTGAATATGTACACTCAAGGTGTAGCTCCACGCTTGGATTTCTCTGATATTAAATCTGTGGTCGAAGTCGTGGAACGTTGTAATAAGATCCCAGTACCACAAAGAGCTCCTTACGGTGGTGATTTAGTCGTTTGTGCATTCTCTGGTTCTCATCAAGATGCCATTAAGAAAGGGTTCGCCTTACAAGAGAAGAAAAGAAAGAATGGTGATCATTTATGGAGAATTCCATATTTACCATTGGACCCTAAGGACATTGGTAGAGACTATGAAGCTGTCATTAGAGTCAATTCACAATCTGGTAAAGGTGGTGCCGCTTGGATCATTTTAAGATCCTTGGGATTGGATACACCAAGAGTCATGCAAATTGAATTCTCCACATTGGTACAAGAAACTGCTGACGCTAAGGGTAAAGAATTACAATCTAATGAAATTACCAAATTGTTTAAAGAAACTTACAATTACAATAATGAAAAATGTAGATACATTTCATTATTAGATTATGATGTGAAGAAGATTGACGCTGAAAGAAGAGAATTGACTGGTCAAGTGGAAATTAACGATAAAGTCGTGGAAATTCATGGTACTGGTAATGGTCCAATCTCTTCATTGGTCAATGCCTTGTCCAATTTATTGAACGTGGAATTACATGTGGAAAATTATGCTGAACATTCTTTGGGTTCAGGTTCATCCACTCAAGCTGCTTCATACATTCAATTACGTTACAGACGTCCACAAGATAATGAAAAGACTTATAAATGGGGGATTGGTGTTTCTGAAGATGTCGGTGACTCTTCAGTGCAAGCCATTTTCTCCACGGTTAACAATATCATCCACCAAGGTGGTATTGAATTGCCAAACTCTAAACCTTAGTTTATTATGTTATTACTATTATTATTATTTATATCCTTATTACTATTTAATTAATTTCAATCAAACAAAAAAAAATAAAGTTACGTTGTTTTCTGATTTTTCACAAATCAATTCAAAACCTCTCAAATCACAGATAAATCAATACCATAAAGGGAACTTCAACTGAATAATGGAGATCTTATTATCTGAATCTCCCGAAAGGAGAATTGCCATAGTCTCTAAAAAATATGCATTGATTATGAAAGCAGTGGAGAATGAATCAAAGAAACCATATTGTGCTATAGAATTAGTCAATAAAGATTCTGTGTTACAATCACACGACTTCACACCATTGACAGCAAATAAAATTCATGGGTTCATTGGCCTATTGGAAATTCAGGGCATGATCTTTATTGCTGCCATCACGGGGAAATCACAAGTAGCTAATCCTATTCCAGGTGAAACTGTAAACAAGATCTTTGCAGTGGATTTCTTTTGTTTGAATAACCACACTTGGGATTTCTTTGAATTAAATTCATCAGGGTATCCTGTGTTACCTGAATCCATTGAAGAGGATACTACGAATACTTTACCTAGACATCCATGTTTTGAATTGAGAAAATTACTATCAAATGGTTCATTTTATTACAGTTCAGATTTTGATTTGACTTCTACGTTACAACATCGTGGGTATGGTCTACATTCGCTAAGTGTTGACAATTATGAGGATGAATACATGTGGAACTCATTTTTAATGCAAGAGATCATCACATACAGAGATAGATTAGATGATCATGCTAAACAAATATTAGATGATGAAGGGTTTTTAACCACTGTGATTAGAGGGTTCGCAGAGACATTTACCACAAACGTAAAGAATACTCCAGTGGAATTAACTGTGATCTCAAAGCAAAGTTGGAAACGTGCCGGGACAAGATATAATGCTCGTGGTGTGGATGATGACAGTAATGTGGCAAATTTTGTTGAGACAGAATTCATTATGCATTCTAATCAATACTGTTTTGCATTTATTGAAATTAGAGGTAGTATTCCAGTGTTTTGGGAACAAGACACGGCATTAATTAACCCAAAAGTACAAATTATGAGATCCATTGAAGCTACACAACCAATCTTTGATGAACATTTCAGGAAAAGTATTGAAAAATATGGTCCAGTACATGTAGTTAATCTTTTATCCACAAAGAGTTCTGAAATTGAATTGTCTCAACGTTATAAAGAACATCTTACCAGATCGAAAAAATTGAAATTAAACCATGATGTGTTTTACAGTGCATTTGATTTCCATAAAGAGACTGCACAAGATGGGTTCTCTGCAGTAGCTAGGTTAGTACCTCAAATTATGGATTCATTATTAATATCGGGATATTTTGCATATGATATTAAACAAAAGAAAGTGATCTCAGAACAACATGGTATTTTCAGAACAAATTGTTTAGATTGTTTGGATAGAACCAATTTAGCACAACAGGTGATTTCATTAGCTGCATTCAAAACTTTCTTACAAGATTTTAAATTCATTGATTCTAACAGATATGTTGATGAGGAAGATTTTGTTCTTAAACATAATACTCTTTGGGCTGATCATGGTGATCAAGTCTCTCAAATATATACAGGTACAAATGCTTTGAAATCTTCGTTCTCAAGAAAGGGTAAAATGTCCTTGGCTGGTGCCTTATCCGATGCCACCAAATCTGTGAGTAGATTGTATATCAATAATTTTATGGATAAAGGTAAACAACAAAATATTGATGCTTTGTTAGGTAGATTACCTCATCAGCAAGCGGTACAATTATATGATCCTATAAATGAATATGTTACTTCACAATTAGATAAAATGGCAGCTAATTTCACCTCGTACTCACCAATTAATATTTTAGTGGGTACATTTAATGTCAATGGTACTACAAAGAGAGCAGATTTAAGTAAATGGTTATTCCCAATCGGTGATAAATTTAAACCAGATATTGTAGTGTTAGGGTTACAAGAAGTTATTGAATTGACTGCTGGTTCTATCTTAAATGCTGATTACACTAAGGGATCATTTTGGGAAAATTTAGTTGGTGAATGTTTAAATCAATACGATGACAAATATTTATTATTAAGAGTAGAACAAATGTCTTCTCTTTTGATTTTATTCTTTGTGAAAGCCGATAAGGCTAACTGTGTCAAGCAAGTGGAAGGTGCCACTAAAAAGACAGGGTTTGGTGGTATGACAGGTAATAAAGGTGCCGTCGCAATTAGATTCAAATATGAAGAAACATCATTCTGTTTTGTAAACATGCATCTATCAGCAGGTGTCAATAACTTGGATGATCGTCGTAGCGATTATACAAGTATTTCTAGCGGTATATCCTTCACTAGATCTAATACTATCAATAATCATGATTCTATTTTCTGGTTAGGTGATACAAATTATAGAATTAATTTAACCAACGAAGAAGTAAGAAGAGAATTGAATGACAAGAGTGATGGATTTATTGAAAGATTACAAATGCGTGATCAATTATCTCAAGAGATGAATATCGGTACTGTTTTCAAAGGTTTCAAAGAACCAACAGTTAAATTTATGCCCACTTATAAATATGATCTTGGATCTGCTCGTTACGACTCCTCTGAAAAAGCAAGAACTCCTTCCTGGACTGATAGAATTCTTTACAAAGGTGATAATTTAAACCCATTAGCATATTCTGATGCACCACTATTAATAAGTGACCATAGACCTGTTTATGCTGCCTATAGAGCAAGAGTAAAATCCATAAATGAAGATGAAAAGATAAAATTAACAACCAAATTGTTTGCTGAATATAAATCATTGCATCCAAATGAAGCTAGCGATTTGAGTTCACAATTAATCAATTTAGGTTTAGAGACTATTGATGATTTTTCTAATAAACCAGACAATGTTTCAACTACATCTAGCGAACCAAGTTTATTGGATATCAATAATACTGGCGCCAGTGACAACTCATATGTATCATTGGCCCCCTCTAGGTCTTCAACTCATCTGTCTATGTCCAATGAATTGTTGCAACCTACTAAAATTACAAACGTGAAGGAAAATGTTCCTACCAACACAAATCCAGTACAAGTCAAACCAGTATTACGTCCTCCTCCACCACCTGCATACAGAAACATTTTGACTAATAATTCTCAAAATACACCTGTGGTATCAACTAGACCCAAACCAAATCCTGTTGAAGCATTACCCCCAAAGAAGATCGAAACTCCAACTCAACAAGCGAGTAAAGTGTTTTCTCCACCACCAGGTTTCAGCCCGATGGTTTTAACACCAAAGAATAGTAGTAATTCACAAACACCTTCTAAGGTTCCTAGTGCATCACCCATAAGTTCAACTTCCCAATCATCCACCACTTCTCCTGCTCCAAATCCTACTCCAAATTTCAACAATACTCCTACTGCAGCAGTTCCTGCCGTAAAAACACTAGATTCATGGCAACCATTGACTCCTAAATAAGGAAAATTAAATGAAATGGAATTTGGTTCAATATAAAATTTTAAAACAATTATATATTAATTGTATGTAATATATAATAATTTAAATGTTAGTCATTTGCGTAAAATTAATAATGTTTTAACCAAAAAAATGCTTTTCATTGTTCTCATCCCTGCGTTTTCAAACAAGAACGTTTCCAAGTACTTTGAATCGAGGTGAATTTATCTGTATTTCCTCCTTACGAAAAGTTTGATCAAAATATTTACTACAATTTATCGTAGGATTATTGATTAATATTATTAAATTAATACTATTTCTTTGGTCATATGTGAGTTAATTAATCATGATCCTAGTTTCAATGCAATTTCTTCTTTTAACGCTTCAATTTGTTTATCTACTTCTTTGATACCCATATCCATTTTATCAATTTCCTCTTGTTCCAGCTGTTTAGAGAATATACACGTTTCAGTTTTATTAGATGGGAACAAATTACCTGGTTTAGACATCAAAATTTGGAAAAATTGTTCATTAGGTTCATTAAATACAATTTCATCAAAGAACACAGATTTGACAATAAGTTCACCAGCTTCATTAGTCTCTGATGTCATTGAATTGGCTGTACCATCGTATGGATGAAGTCTTAACCTATGGTAAAAATTTAACATTTTCTCATTGGCCTCGTCGATAAAATATATCTTCACATTAATATCAAATTCACCCCAACCTGTCTCTGTTAATTCGAATGGGGGTGCTTCTATCACTCGTGTGTTGTTTGGATAAGTGTCATGTAATTTAAAAACAACTTTTTTAATATAATATGATATATCTTCATTTCTTGGATCTTTAACAAAAATTGTCCATAGATGGGTATGTTCTGCTGGAGCATTTGGAGGCTTATTATCACCCATCTTTTTCGCAGTGTTACCATAAATGATCGGTCTAGACACAGACAATGTCTTAATTCTCTTACTGGGTACTACAGCCATTTTATATATGTTCTTGGTTGAGCTGTTTAGTTCACTTTGTAATGATAAAATTCAATGTTTATTTTTCAATATTATATTTTTTTTAATACTAAAATTGGATCTTCAGTATAAACATTGAACCTTACTAACTAGTTATCTAACAGTATAAGCAATCTAGGAAATGACATTAAGGACCATATATATTGCCAGACATGGCCACGACTCTTCATGGGATGAACCAAAAGATCCCAAGGAAATTGCGTTTCCGCCAACAGGAATTGATACAGATACAGTTTTGTCGCCATTAGGTGTTTTACAATCTAAGGAATTGGCGCATTATCTACTTTCATTAGACACACAACCTGATGTGCTAATATCGTCGCCTTTTTATCGTTGTGTAGAAACCGCCAGTTATGTTACCAAATTACTGGAAATTCCATTATTTGTAGATAGGGGACTAGGTGAGTGGTTCCATGATTCACAGAAAGTACATATCCCCAGTGACACTGATAAGCTAAATAAATTATTTTCAGGATCGATCAATACTGATTGGGAAAATTGTGTGGTACCCAAGGAAGACGATGTAGAGACTCAAGAAGAATTATTTACTAGATGCCAAAATTTTATCAGTAAATTCATTAAACAATTGAGGGATCAAATGTCCAATGCAGAAACTGCTCTCTTAGTGACACATGCGCCAGTGAAGATTGCATTGGGGTTAAATTTGCTAGGGTTCAAAAAATGTACTGACACTCTAGATGGAGATGACGGTTCTATCATTAGATGTGGTTGTTGTTCATTAGATAAATATGAGTTGGTTGGTCATGATGATGAGGATGATGAAGAGGATGATGATTTTGACACCGCTGTTGTTACTCGTAAATGGAAAATAACAATGAATGGTAACACAGATTTTTTGAGAGATGGTGAAGATAAAAACTGGTCATTTAAACCATCTGATATTGTCATAGAAGATGAAGGGGAAACTGAAACTGTATATATAAGTGTTGATTTATCATCAGGTTCTTATAAGGAAAGAATGGAGATCGATAAGAATGCTGTGTTTCAATACTCTGGTCTTGATCAAGAAAGACCATTATTTAGAATTGGTGATAAATTATATGAAGGTCAATGGGAAAGACTTGTAGGCACAGAGTTTGCCTTCCCAAATGCTGCCTCTTTAAATAAGAGAACTATAGAGAGGGAATCTACAGATGATAATGATGAATTAAAGAAAGAAGATGATGGTGAGGATAAAGAAATTAAAGAAGAATCTTCAGAACTGTTCCTTGACCAAGACGATAAACATGTGGAGAAAATATATAAGATAAAAGATAGATTAGTATTAACTGGTCTTCATCCTGTGTAATTTTAAAAAAATAACATGTAGAAGTGTATTATTATTACTATAATTAATGATCGAAAAATTTGGAAAACATGGAAAATAGTAGACATTTTAGTCAAAGAATGGTAATAATGGAAAGAGTAATTGCTGAATATGAAATAGTACTGGCCAGTTCTTCACCAAGAAGATATGAAATTATGTGTGATAATATGGGTATCAATGACGTAAAAGTATTTAAACCCACATTTGAAGAGAATTTAGACAAATCATTATATGTGAATAATCCTCTTTTGTACGTACACGATACATCGTTAGGTAAAGCCAATGGGATCATTGATCAACTGGAAAGGGGAGAGATCACATTATCTCAACCGAAAACGATCATTGTATGCGCAGACACTGTAGTAATTGGACCCGATGATAAGATATATGAGAAGCCAGGTAATAAAGAGACTCAATTGGAATATCTAAAGTCATTCTGTTACCAATATGAAGAACCTGTACGCGTAGCCACATCGGTAACACTAATTAAATGGATTCATGGTGAACCTGTCAAATGTCATCAATTCGAAGAAGTCACTAAAGTACATTTCGATAAAGAGATGCCATTAGAAGTGATTCAGCAGTATGTAGACAGTGAAGATGGGTTAAACGTGGCTGGTGGGTTTAAAATGCAAGCAGCCAGTGGAGTATTGATCAGTGGCATAGAAGGAGACTATTACAATGTTGTCGGGTTACCATTAAACAAGACTTTTACCAATATATTGAAATTTGCTTAGTTAATCTTATATTTTGGCGTTTTTCAATAACAAAAGAAATAATTTTTCACTTTTCCAATTTATAACTGTTTATTTAAATAATAAAGATCATCATATCAAGAGCAACAGTAGTCGATGAATTTTGGATCTTTAATCAAAGGTTTCACCAATTTCCAATTTCCGTACAGTATTGGATCTGAACCGTACTATTCCACGCCACTGTGGGAACTTTATGAAGGTACCAGGAAGAAAGATTCATATCCTGTGACCGTGTTCAAGGCCAAATGTAATGGCGGTCAATTAGATGAATTGTTGCAACACGCTACACACATGTTTAAAGTGATTAGAGTGCCAGGTGTCTGTCCCGTGTTAGACGTGTTTGACAGTGATGGACCTGATTCTACATTTGTGGTCACCGAAGTGGTTAAACCGTTGCAATTACAATTGACAGAAAAGGCATTGAGTTTACAAGGTTTGTATTTAGGGTTAGACGATATGTTTAAATTGTTTGAAGTATTGGATCCATTATTTTTTGTGGGTAACATTTCTTTAGAGAACGTGTTTGTAGATAATTTTGGACGTTGGGTTTTATTTGGGTTGGAATGTTGTTTCGAGAAGGATAAGAACAAGTTCGACAGATATAGATTCCAAGATTTCGTGAAAATTTGGAATCAATACCATGCTGATGATGGACCCAGAGACGATTCAATTGATATCAACCATATTGACAGTATTTGCTTTGGTAAATTGATTAATAAATTGTTTCAAGTGATTAATGAACCTATCCCAGCGGCTTGGAATAAACCAATTGATTCTGTTTCTCGTGGTAGAATGGAGACTAAAAACTTCATTAACCATATTAGAAAGAGTGATGTTTGGCAACAAAATGAATTGCTCTCAATCCACGACGAATTGAAAGAATTTCATATTAAGGATGAGAAGGATAAATTAACAACAATGAGAAGATTTGAAAATTATTATTTCAAATGTCCCAACAAGGAATTTTTCCAAAAATTAACAAATGGGTTCATTGAGAAATTGATTATTCCTGAATTAACTAATTGTTTGAAATGGATTTATACACAAGCTGATGCATTGCAAACTTATAACTCAAGTTTAGTGAAATTGTTAACCGTTTTACTTGATTTAACGGTCAATTCATCTAGAATAACAAAATTGAATGATGATATGAAAGAGATCATTTATGTTTCATTTAAACTAGCTGATAGACAAATAAGATTTCTGCTTTTAATTTATTTACCCAAGATATTTGTTCAATTTCCCAAGAATCTTGATTTTGGTAATAGAATTTTCCCATTTTTCTTACAAGGTATGATTGACACTGATAAAAGTTTAAGGTTACAAACATTAAAGACTATCCCATATATCATTGATGAAATCAGTGAAAGACAATTGAACAATGAAATATTGAGAGCTATTGCGAAGACTCAAGTGGATTCAGAAGAAGAAATTAGAACATGGACCGTTCTAGTGATTGTGAAATTATCGAATAAATTAGATGGTATTAGTAATAGAGACAATGTTCTGGCGACCATTTATACCAAATCTTTAAAGGATCCGAATGTGAAGACCAAATTAGCTGCATTATATGGGTTAAAGATGTCTATTGACATTTTCAAAGTGGATGTAATTGCCAATAAAGTGATGAGTGTCATTGCACCAGGGTTATTAGATAAAGATAAAGTGGTTAGAGTCAAGGCTAAAGAGTTGTTTAATTTATATTTAAACAAGTTAGAGACAGAGGCTAATTCTAAATTTGATGATTCTGAAGATACTGATCAAACCAATGAAACGTATGTGAATGAATTCGACTCATATGGTACACACGATATCAATGAAGATGTAGATCAATTGATTTCAGAGTTTATGCAAGGGTTGAGCTTAAACGTAGTGGATGATATGGATACTTTTAGTGGTTCCACCTTAACTGAACCTACTATGTCCATAAATAATGACAATAATGTTCTAGGAAACGGCCAGAACAACAATGATATCGACGACACATGGGATATGGATGATCCATGGGATGCCCCCGCAGAAGAACCGGAACCTGTGAAGTCATCGATATTGAGTAAACCAAGAAAGCCAACTACAGCACCACACACCATTAAGACAGCACCAAGACGTGCAAAGAAAAGTATTCTTTCAGGTACAAATAGGAAACCGCCCGTCAAGAAACCAGTTGTCAAGAAACCTGTGGTCGCTGCACCACCGCAAGAACCACAACAAGACGAGGAAGAGGATAACGCCTGGGATGAAGAATGGTGAAACATGATTCCAGTAAGGTAAATCTGACTCTTCCAACGTTAGTCATCGCATTACTGAATCTTATGTGGAGAACTCCGGGTAACGCGCACGCAATCATCAGTAGAAAAATATAAGGAGAAGAATGTAATAAATAATTCCAAAGAAAGAAGTCTCCCTCATCATTCAGTTTTTACTAAAGGAGCACCATAGAATGCCAGATTAAAGTACGTATAACGACATAATTATAATTGTATATCAGGTATGAACCAACAACAATTTAATAATAATAATAATATAAATACCCCTGCGGTAAATCATCAACAGAGTCAACAACAGGCGATGATGCCACCGATTCAACAACAACCACAACAGGTGCAATCACAGCAAATGATACAGCAACCACCACAACCACAACCACAACCGAGGACGGACTCGATTTCCTTCTACACAAATTTCATGCAACCCAGATTATCGACCGATGGGTCTCTTGCACCTTATTTAAATTTCCCAGATCAACCGACACAGCCACAGCCACAACAGCAGCAACCGCAACAATGGCAACCAAAACTAAGTGTTTCTAATACAACGTTACTACCACCTGCACCAGAGTTTAGTCAGTTCGGTAGAGGGTTCTCCATAATTAATACATGGCAACCGCAAGTTCAACAGACACAACCCCAAGTGATCCCGGCTGTAAATCAAGATGTACCGCTTTTCAAACCAAGGTTTAAGACACCATCATTTTCAAATTACCCACCAACGTATCCAACTAATAATATACTGAATAATAATAATAATAACATTCCCAATGACAAGAGGAATTCATCGATAGGATTTTCTGATGGAAGTTCAAATGGATTTGAATTTTTGAATATAAATGGTCCTTCTTATAAAAGAGAATCATCTGTGACTACAGCAAGTACAAAACGGTACAGTGGACCAAATGGTAGTATGGACAAAACAAATAATCCATTGGAATTAGATTCATTTTTTGTTCCTAATAATAATTCAAGAATGAATTCGTTAAAATTTGCTCCTGATGATTTCGATTATCAATTTAAGAGAAGACATTCATCAACTAAAGATTTATACATCGATGACAAGGCACAAGAGTATCAACAACCAATCACTATAAAGGAGGAGGAATTACTAGATGTACCACCAATTCCAAATATAGATGACCAAGATTTGAATACACTTTCTCCAACAAAGAAAAGAAGGATCAACGATCAACCATCTCGTGAACCTGTCGTACCGGCTACTATAACAACCCCTATTGCAGCAATGGTAGCTGATGAACAGGCGAAAGTGGAACCTTCTGATGACAAGACAAATTTATTGGGTACTACTAAAGTGGATCAATTGATGTTAATGATACAGGCAAGACAAAAGGGTGTCACTGATGAGATTAAGACTAAACCTAATGGTGAATTAATTATTGATGAAAATCCTAATATTCTTCCCGGTAAAAACGAATTAGTAGGTGGTGTGGGGAAACCTAAGACAAAGGAATCTAGTCCTATTAATACAAGTACGCTAAGTCCTGAAGTATTAATAGATGAAATTGGAAGTCCACATCGTCATGTTATTAAGAAACATCAATGTCCTTATTGTCAACGACTCTTTGCCCAATCTACACATTTAGAAGTTCATATACGTTCCCATTTAGGGTATAAACCATTCCAATGTCAATACTGTGGTAAACGTTTCACACAGGGTGGTAATTTAAGAACACATCAAAGACTACATACAGGTGAAAAACCATATGGTTGTAATGTTTGTGATAAGAAGTTTTCCAGGAAGGGGAATTTAGCTGCTCATCTTGTAACACACAAAAATTTGAAACCATTTGTTTGTAAATTGGATAATTGCAATAAGACTTTTTCCCAACTAGGTAACATGAAGGCACATCAAAATAGATTCCATTTGGAAACGGTGCTAGATTTATCTAACAGATTGGCTAGATGGAATCCTCAAACTGATGTCATCCCACAAGAGAGTAAAGAATTATTGGATTATTTTGCATCTATTTATAAGAATTCCAATAAGGGTATTAAAGGTAGAGGCAAAGGTAGTACCAAAGTTCAACCAGCATTCACATCAATGACTGTAAGTCCAATGAATGATGAAAATGATTCTAATAGATCTGTGACTAATTCAAATTATACAACTACCCCCAAACAATTAACTTCGAATATGAATAATGAACCTGTTACCATGGACAATAAATCTAACCAAATGATGAGCAATAATATTCTAACAAATAAAGAATTTGATTTTGTCAATGACCCGACCTTGGTAAATACACAACTTGCCACACAATTAAATTCACCACAGCCAGCGCAGGACGCACAATTAAAACATAATAGGCCATCTGAAACCAACACTCCACAAGAAACAATTACATTTAAACCTGTCAAATATAAGGATTAAACAATTTGTTGTTTTCCTTGTAACATTTTAACATTCTAATATTATTTTTTTTATTTTACTTATGCATTATTATTTTACATATTATTTTGAATTTTATGACTACTTGCTCTTTTTTGTAATGTATAATTTATATATATATATATATGTATAATTAAATTATTTTGCATTCGTTATTTGAACATGGAAACTTATACCTTTAGGGAATCCATTTTTCTTACCTTTATCCTTTGGTTTGTCTACATAAGTGGCCAAACAGATCACTTCATCTAATGGATGGCCCAAAGATAACAATACACCTTTAATGACCCCCACGGGGAATTCTAGGAAAGGTTCCACTAATTTCAATTCTTTACTAGAGATTTGTTCTTCATTCAATTGAGATGGTACCGTGTTGGTCTCTATGGCAAATTCTTGAATTGGGGCATATTCATAATCAATTAAATAAAAAGTCCCACGATGATTTGTCTTCAAATTATCAATCTGTTTCCCATATATTTGTTTCCAGACATCCCTACATATAAATTTCATTACTGATAGTAAATCCATATCTTTGAAATGCAAAGTGGGGTTACTAGTAAATATTAACATATCACTCAATTTACGACCTAATTGGATACCAATGTCTCTGATTCTTTTCAACACAGCATTATATTTATCCTCATTGTCCTCTGCAAGTGCTGTCAATTGATAAATGGATTGATGTGAGGGGACTATCAGCTGATCCTCTAGAGATAATTTAGTCATGTCTGCATCTTCCTTCTCGTGTACCAAATTTTGAACCTGTGTGGCGGTGGGAATGATTTCATTAAGTAACATTTGGTAAACAAGTCTATTGACCTTCGGTAGCGATTCTTGGAATATTTCAAATTGTTTCTGTTGAGTCATAGCAGCAGCTTCTGCACTCTGTGGTGGTAAATGTCCATCTGTTCCTTTCATTCTTGATTAGTTTAGTATGTGTCTATAGAGTCAACTTCATTGTAATAGTGTAATGTCATATTTATTTTTCACTATTTTCCAATACATTGATATTAAACTGAAAAATAAATAAAAGGAGTTCTTGACAGTATAACCAGATTGTTAAGTTATTACTACTAGATTATTCGACATCGTAATAATGAGTGCATTGTCTATCGGTAACGAATTGAAGGATTCTTTCCAAGAAACTTCGAAATGGGTTCAATACAATTTCAAATGGTTACGTGAATTGGAACAGTTTTATAAGGAAAGATCGAAATTGGAAAAAGAGTACAGTGATAAATTACACAATTTAACCAATGAATATTTTAATAAGAAAAGTGTAGCCACTGTAGCTCTTGGGGTGGGTGAAACCCCCACAGTGACACCTGGTTCAGTGGAAGCTGCAAGTGTGGTGGCTTGGAATGAAGTTTTGACACAAACTGAATTGATCTCTAAGGATCACGGTCAATTGGCTGCAGAATTTGAAAGGGATATTGCCGGTGGGTTAAATGGTCTTTTCACTAAATTAGATATGACATTGACACAGATTACAGGGTTTTATGGGGAGATGGATAATAAGAAGAAAAATGCTTATAGTGAGATGGAAAAGGCCAAAGCTCGTTATGATGAATACTGTGTGAAGATGGAAGCTGCCAGAAATAAATACTCTAAGAGTGCCAATGATAAAAATAAGAGGAAATTACATGAAAAGGAAGTCGCAATGAATATTGTGAAGAATGAATATCTGATTAAGATTAATCAAGCAAATAGAATAAAGGATAAATATTATTTTCAAGATATTCCAGAAGCAGTAGATTTATTGCAAGATTTGCATGAGGCTAAGATTATCTTCTTAAATGAAATTTGGAAAAAAGCTAGTGCTATGGAGACCTCATGCAGTGAAAGGGTTTCTAAGAGACTGGTTATGGCAAATGAAGTGGTCTCGCAGAATAAACCTTCATTGGGTACTGCCATGTTTATTAAGCATAATGCCAAGAGTTGGAAGGAACCACAAGATTTCCAATATAAACCATCACCTGTGTGGCATGATGATGAACAATTTGTCATTCCATCACAAGTGGAATTGCAAGATTTGAAATCTAAATTGTCAGAAGCAGAAAATAATTATACAAAATATAATGAGTATTCACAAACTGAATTGAGCAAACTTTCTGGGATGAATAAATTGAAACAACAATATAAATCAGACGAAGATAAACTAGATGGTACTAAATTTTATGAAAATTTGAAGAATTATTTATCTGTTGTATCCAGTTTCACATCACATGAGACATTAAAATTAAAAGCAGAGGTGACCATTGAAAGTATTCAAAATAATGTTCCTAAAGAATTTGATTTATCCACTCCAGATGTTGATGTACAAGCATCTAAAAAAAAATCAGGTTTGTTCTCTAAGATGAAAATGAATTTATTATCAGAGAATAATGCTCCACATCATGCACAAGATAGATTGAGTGTTTTCCCCACTCGTAATGGTAGCAAGAGAAACACTTCCAGTGCTGGTAGCGATTCACATTCTATCTATAGTACAGAGACCACGACTACCACAACTACATCACACACTACACATACGTCCAATTATAATAATAACAATAAAGTGTTATACGCGTACGAAAAGCAAGACGCTGATGAGATATCTATCTCACCAGGTGATGACATCGAATTAGTGGCAGCTGATAGTGGTTCTGGTTGGACTAAAGTGAAAAATTTGAGTAAAGGAACCATTGGGTTAGTGCCCACCACATACGTGTCCATTCAAGAATCTGCAAAATCATCTGCACCTCATGTGCCACCACCAAGAAGAAGTACTTTGCCTACCAAGACAATTACCGCACAATATGCATACCAAGCACAAGGTGATGATGAAATGTCACTTTCTGTGGGTGATGTGGTTAGTGTTATTAGAAGTGATGATGGAAGTGGGTGGACATATGGTGAATTACATGGACAAAAAGGGTTAGTGCCTACAAGTTATTGTAAATGATCTCCACTTGTACTATTAAGAGATGAAACGTATTGAATGGAAATTTTTTATAAAACAGTTGTTATCGATATATATATATATGTATATATTAATGATCTGATAGCATATTGACATCATGTTCGTCTGCCTTTATATTATTAATGCGATCATCAGAATTGTTTTCTTGAATGTCTAAATCTGAATCTTCTTCATCACTACTCTCTAATGCGGCTTCCAAATCACAAGTAGATCTACAATTTGGACAAACGAATTGTGGGTATGACAACATTACTAATCTTCTAATACAATGGAAATGCCAACTATGTGAACAAGGTGATATGAAAATAGCTTGACAAGGTTTAATCTTAGATAAACAAATTGAGCAATCTTCCTCTTCAATGCCATTAGTAAATTTTTGTAAATTTTTTATTCGTGCCAGAGCTTCTTTATTAAATGCATTAGCTTTACGTTTCCATGATTTATTTAATTCAATTCTCATTTTCACACATTTATAAATATCTTCTGTACCACCTCTAAAATCCATACCAAATTGTAAGATATCACCATCATGCAAAGGTTTATCCTTAGATGGAGTTGATGCAGGTGATAATCTTTGATGATTTAAAAATGTACCACTTGAAGAACTAGCATCTTGAATAAACCAATTACCTTGAGAATCAACTTTAAAGCAACCATGTGCTCTTGAAATCACTTTTGATTTAAATACTACTGGATGATAAGATTCTGGTAATTTAGAAATGGCTTCTCTAACTCTTTCTGTGTAACGACCGATGACTAATTGGGAACCAGCCCCCGCAGTTCTAATAATTGGTTCAAAAAATAAACCTTGATTAGAATTTGAACTACTATCAATGAAAGGTATTAATCTAATACTAAATAACCCGTTTTTATCTTTTCTTTTCCTTAATTCATCTTCAGGTAAAGGTGCTGGTAAATGAACATCTTCATCTAAATCTAAATTTAATAATTCATCAGCATTTGGTTGTCCAGCAGCATAAACATAATGACGTAAATTTTTAGAAATAGCAGTAATTCCAATAACACCACTACTGTTATTGTTACTAGATTCATCCACATTATCTAAATTACTTGCTGTTCTTTGATTAGATTCTCTAAAATTATCTATGGCATTACTCAAATTTCTATTTTCTTCACCGGGTACTCTTTCGTTATCTTCATTATTATTCGTACTGTTATTATTACTAGTCAAAGATAATGATATAGGTAAATTTGCCGTACGAGTGGATTCTTCAATAACTTCAGTGTCATTGATTGGAGTGTTATTATTACTATTTCTAAATGGATTATTATTATTATTATTTGGTTGTATTGGTTGTCTCAAGCCAAAATTATTCAACAATGAGGAGAATCCTCTATTATTGTTATTCCCATTTAGCACAGCAGCAGGAGGAGGTCTATCCGTTAACGATATACCTAACCCACTGTATGTGTTACTAAAGCTCCCAGTTGAAGGTTCCTGTGTAATGGGAGATGCGGTGGAAGACGTCTCAGAGGACGTTTCATGTGAATTTTCAGTGGCTATATTGGATATGGGGATCGGGGTATACATTTCTTGGAGGCTTCAAATACCAAACAGTATTAAATGCAAAGAGGCAGCAGATATTCTAAAATATAAACTTTGGATGGCACTACCGCACACGTACTCGAACACGCAGGGGATACACTATACTCTTGCAGGGCACTTGTCTTTGTCTCTTGAACCAAGGAATCAATAACACTTCTTTCTTTTGATTCACTTTTTGCCATTTTGGCGCCCGGCTTGATCCCCTCTGCGGGTAACACGGGTATTATTAATAGTTACTATACAGGGGGGGACATGAATAATGAACAGTAACCAGTGGCAAGTAGCGGTAACCATGTCAAAGAGGCAAGAGAGCAGTGAGAGTGACCAGGGCAAGACCGTGTTGGAGGCGGGCAGTGTGTCCACGGACAAGAGCAAAGTGGATTACACTCCGGGGGACGATGTCAGTTCGTACAAGTACTACCCTGACGACCCTGAGGCAAACATACACAAGATACGGTTCCAAATGAAGGGCACCAGCGAGTACTACGACCCGTGCCAGGAATCCTCCAAGATGTCGTTGAAGTGTCTGGAGGTGAACGACTACGACAAGTCCAAGTGTCAAGAGTATTTCGATGCGTATCGTGAATGCAAGAAGCAATGGATGCAAGCCAGGAAGAACAACAGAGCTGAATGGGGGTGAGCACAACACGGTATAGACGCTATCAGTACTCTTGTATTAATGTCCCTGGATCCTACTCATTTCGTACGGGGCGTGATTGACATTAAATTTAGAGGAAAAACAATTAAGAACATCGTTTTCGAATTACCACTTGTAAATAAAATATATATACACTTCGTAAGAACAACCAGTTGTTATTGATGTCTGAGTCTAGTTCTTCCCTGGGAGGATTTATCTCCAGAAACAGAACTGCTATCATAGCCACTGTGGCTGCAGGTTCTGCTGCCGTGGGTGCGTACTATTACTACCAACAATTACAGGAGCAAACTGACAAGAAGGACAGTGCTAGTGGTGCTGCTGCTGCTACTGGCAGTGCTAGTACACCTAAGAAGAAGTCTAAGAAGTCCAAGAAGAAAAATGTGGAAAAGGAACCTGTGAAAGAGGAACCCCCTGTGTACCCTGTGGACGCTAATGGTGAACCTCAATTGGATAACATTGAATCATTATCTGAAGAGACTAAAGAAACTTACGCTAAGGCTTTGAAAGATAAAGGTAACGATTTCTTTAAGAACAAAGATATTGATCAAGCTTTGAAATATTATGATTATGCTCTTCAATTGAAGAAAGATCCTGTTTTCTACTCAAATATCTCTGCCTGTTATGTGTCCCTTAATCAAATGGATAAAGTCATTGAAAATAGTACAAAGGCTTTAGAATTGAAACCTGATTATTCTAAAGCTCTTTTACGTAGAGCTTCTGCCTATGAAAGTTTAGAAAATTATCCAGAAGCTATGTTTGATTTGTCCGTTTTGTCCTTAAATAATGATTTCACTGGTGCATCCATTGAACCAATGTTGGAAAGAAATTTAAATAAACAAGCTTTAAGAGTGTTAAAGGAAAAATTAGAAAATAATAAAGATGATTTTAAACCAAATTTACCTTCTGATACTGCTATGGCTTCATTTTTCGGTATTTTCAAACCTGAATTGACTTTCAATGGTGCTGATGAAACTGATCCTGCTGATAAAGAATTGTTGAATGGGTTACAAAAATTGTATGGTGCCACTCATGAAGGTTATCCAGAGGCTGATGAATCATTCAACAAAGCGGTTAATTTATTACAAGAAAAATATAATAGTGATAAGACTAATGAATCCTTAAAGGAAAAATTGGCTATTGCATTAGAATACACCGGTATATTTAAATTTTTGAAAAATGATTTGACTAATTCTCAAAATGATATTCAAAAAGCCATTGATTTATTCCCTCGTGCTAATTCATATATATATATGGCTTTAACTTCAGCTGATAAAGGTGAAAGTTCAAGTTATGTGGAATATTTCGATAAGGCCTTGGCTTTGGATCCAAATTGTTCAGCTACTTACTATCACCGTGGTCAATTATATTTCATTATTCAAGATTATGAAAAGGCCAAAGCTGATTTCTTAAAGGCTAAAGAATTGGATGCTGAAAATATTTTCTCTTACATTCAATTGGCATGTTTGGCATACCGTGAAGGTAAGATGGATGAATGTGTAAATCAATTTGATCAAGCAAGAGAAAAATTCCCAATTTCTCCAGAGATTCCAACTTTTTACGCTGAAATTTTAGCTGATAAAGGTGATTTAGTCACTGCTGGTAAACAATATGATATTGCTAGAAAATTAGAAGACGCTACTAATGGTACTTCTGGTATTCATGTTGGTGTGGCTCCATTAGTTGGTAAAGCTACCGTATTGGCTAGACAAGCCACTCCAGAAAATTTTGCTCAAGCTGTCACTCTATTTGAAGAAGCTTGTGAAAGAGATCCAAGATCAGAACAAGCTAAAGTTGGGTTAGCACAATTGAAATTACAACAAGAAGATGTGGACACTGCCATTAAATTATTTGAAGATGCTGCAGAAATTGCTAGAACCACTGATGAAAAGATTCAAGCCATTACATTTGCTGAAGCAGCTAAGATTCAAAAAAAGATTAGAGCTGATCCTGTTATTAAGGCTAAAGTGGAACAAGCATTAGCTGATTACCGTGCACAAGGTATGATTTAATAAACATGTATATTGTTGTTTTATTTCAATTGAATTGGTCTATATACCCTTTTTTTAAATATATATATACATATATATTATATCTACGATTCTGTAAATAACCAGAAAGAAAAATGTTATCCCTATATATTTTTGTCTATGCGTAACGTAATGATACATCTTGTTCGACTCTTTGTTTCCAATTATCAAATTGATCATCAGAGAATAACACTGATGTAGATTGTAACATGGAACCTAATCTAGCGGCTAAAACTTCTTCATAACTGTACCCATCAAAGAAATTATATTTAATTTGTAAATTACGATACCAATCTTCACCAATAATTAATTCTTTAACAATATTGAAACATTCAGTTAATTCTTCTAAACCTGAAGCCTTAGTGAAATCTGCCATTTTCTCTAACAATAAATGATCAATTCTGGGATCTTTACGCCTTTTCTCATTGTAAACAATAAACATACAATGTAATACTAACCCACTGACTAATTGCCAGGGACACGCTAAGTAAGTGGCATGACGGAAATAATAATCCATTATACTGTATGCGACATCCTTAGGTAATTCAAATTGATTGCATAATTGAATTATTTCAGCGGGGGTGATCTTCGAATATCTTTTCACTAGTAGATTTTGTTGTTTAGATTTTGGTGTTCTTGGTTTCCTTGTCTTCTTAATTGGATTATCTATTGAAGGTGAAGATTCTTCATTGTTTGGTAAATCCGGTGTAGTGTTAAAAATATTATTTTGCGGTGTTGCTTTATTATTTTGCAATTCATCATTTACCTTTTCCTCTTTATCATCATCATCATCATCCATTTCAAATGCCAATTTCCTTCTAGGACTAGCCAATTTTACAGACGTATCTTCTGTGGATAAGATACCATTAGGCAAAGATGATACAATTTGTTTTTTCTTTGTTGGTGTAGTGTTATTACCAAACAATTGTCTTCTTAAATCATCTGGATTCTGTGAAGTAAATTTTTCACCACCTTTCAAAGGAGACACTGTCCCTCTCTTCTTGTATGGACTAGTTTTCTTCGGGCTTGGAGACCATTGTATATTCTTCACGGGTGAACATTGTGAAATGTTTTGTTTGAAGACATGGATCAACGTGCTCACTTTTTTAGGATCCAATGGAATTCTATCCATATAATATTGTATTGGTCTCTCATTTCTGGCCTGCTGTTTCTCTGCCAACTTCTGGCACGCCAGGATAGCACATATGTGACATCTAGCGGTCTCCTCGTCACTTTTCAACATCACTTTATTCAATGAAGTACGATACAATGTCGAAGTGGCATTCATCAACTTCTTGTAATTCCCCTGCGTCCAATCCTGTTGCGAATTCGGGTCAGCAGCTAGCACATCTCGTATGCACCTCTGAATCTGTTGCGTGGACATCCTGACTACCTTGTGCACTGGCCCCCATTCAATAAAAGTGTCTTGTTTGATCAAATTAAATATTTTTCCGATGAGAATTGTAAACAATTAAGAGATCTGCCAAGGAATCAGCAAGCATTGGTGCTGATACAGGCGGGCAAACAGTCTCCCGTGATACGGTGGGGGACATTGGACTCACTTGAGATGTGATGTGCCCCCAACTATGGTGTCATTGGGCTCATATTGATGGGTTAACCCGCCCACAGTGCGGTGTGTGGGTCCCTCTCCTGCGTTATTCGCGTTAAATTTAAAGAATAAATTTTCTTGCTTTATTTGTTTGTTAGTAGTGGTTCTTAGTCAGAACAAGTGATCTGCATAGATATATACTGTGTTTGCGTGTGTGTGTTTGGCTACCCTCACTGTCTGCTATATATTCTGGTGTTTTTCTGTGCAATGTCAGGTTATTACAGGCGATCCTCATCGTATCAGACTCCACCGAGTGGGCCTCATCGTCATCAAAATCACTATTATAATAATACTAATAACACTGATTATCGTGGATCTTACCATCAAAGATCGTCGTATCAGTCATACCCTCCAGAGAGACCTTACCGTCAAGAACAAAGGTATGATTCAAGGTATGATACCAATCAATACAGTTATCCCAATGGTACAAGGTATGAACGCGTCGAATCATCAATACCGACTCAACCATACAACCGTCATTTGACTAGTACTACTCCTGCTCCTGTGTCCACTTCTAGATACTCTAAAACGGTTAATACGGCCCCTGAGAGCACAGAGGAGAAACCTATTATACGGTATGACAAAGAATTCTTTAAAGAGAAATATCATTATGTGAATCCAATCACTAAAAGACTTATACATAGGGATGGAATGAAAAATTGGAATACGTCTAAGCAATACCCTAAATCAGGTTTTGTTTTAAAATTAGATACCACCACATCACAATATAAAAGACTGGAACGTAAACCTGAACAATCCAGTATAGATCCTCGTTCTAAAGTGGGCGGTACCACTGGTTCAAAGAGGAAACCAGTGACTGATTTATCAATCTTATCACGTATCACATATGATAAATATTCAATTGGTCCACCACCACCTTGTGAAATTGTCGTTTATCCAATGGATGATCCTAAAACTGTAAATAATATTATCTCCATTCAAGATATTTCAATTAAAAATTATTTTAAAAAATTTGGTGAAATATCACATTTTGAATCATTAAATGATCCTAATAGTGCATTACCCTTACATGTGTTTTTAATTAGATTTACTAGTCCCAATGGGAAAATTAATGATGCTGCGAAAGCCGCCTACATGGCCGTCAAGAGACATGCAACAAAGATGTGTTTCATTATGGGATCAAATTTTAATGTCATATTGAATAAAGATGATAATTTAACAAGAATTAAAAATGAATTTGTTAAGAAAAATGTGATGGGCAAAGATAATGGTACTAATAAATCTCAAGATAAATCACTTTCACAAGATACTGTTAAAGAATATACCACAGATGAATCCTCATTGGCCAAATACAATCCAACGAATAGAAGAGTCCCCAATGATATTATGAAATTAGTAGGAAGTCGACCTGCATTATTTGTATCCAAAGTTTTCATTTCACATCATGATATTACCATTGAAGATTTTAGATATAAATTGAGAAATTATAGATATGCTCGTTTCATTGATCATTTAACTGGTATTTACATTGTATTCAACGATTTGCAAGAAGCCGTGAAATGTATGGAATTGGAATCAGGTAAATTAATTATAATGTCCCGTACTAGAAGAAGAACCCCCGTGGAGATTAAATTTACATTAATTACACCAATTGTTAATAGAACAAGATTTGCCGGGTTTGGTAATAATAATAATTCTAATAATAATAAAGATAAAAATGGTCCTATCGTGTATGAAACCCGAGAAGCATTAATTAACGCAGCTACAAATCATATATTAAAGGATTTAGAGAAGGCATTACATACAGATATAAGGAAAAGATTAATTGGTCCAACAGTATTTGATACTTTAAATCCAGTAAATTTCCCTGAATTAGTAGCTCAAAGAGAATTACGTGAAGAGGAAAAGAAAATTGAAGCATCTAAGGTGTCTAATACTGTTCCAACTACAGATGATATTGGTAATACTAGTGAACAAACAATCAAGACAACCACTGAACAAGATTTAGATATTTTCAATTTGTATGGTGGATATTTAAAACCTAAGAAGGAGAAAAGAAGACGTGACTCAGAATCATTTGAAACATCAAAGAGAAAGAAATTAGAATTGAAACCTATGGCACATTTCCTCAACGAAGATTCCACTTCTAAAGAACCTACACCAGTGACAGATCTAGCTCCCTCATCAATTCACGAATCAGAAAAGACTAATGAATCTTCATCTTCAAACGAAGAAGATGAGGATGAAGAAATGGAAGAAGAAGCTGAAGATTTAGAGAAAGTGTTCCATAACGATTTTATGCAAGATGATAGTATGGAATTTGATGAAAAGGTGAAAGATGAAACAGATGCCACTACACCGGAGGAAACTGAATTAACCACTGAGATTAAAGTTGAAACTAAACCACCGATGGCAGATATTTATAAAGCTTCTGCAACAACGTTTCCGGAACCTGTATATCAAGATGCTATTTATGGTAAAGAGACTTTGAATATGACAGATTTGCAAGAAACGATTAAAGATGATGAAGATATGTTACTCTTGAAGAAAATTTTATCCCTGGATAACAATAATATCATAAATGATAAATTGATTCAATACCGTGTATGGAAAATTAAAGACGAAGAACATAATGTACAAATGACAAATGATTGGCAATGGAAATTGAATGAAGGTTTACATTATGACAGTTCTTTAGAATTTGAAAAGGGATCCTTCAAATATAACGGTTTCAGGAAAATACCAGATAGATTAAAATCATGTTATTTACCTCATCGTCGTAGAATTCACCAACCTTTAAACACTGTCAATAATCATGGTAATGAGACAAATGAAGAGTCTGTAAACGTATCTTTACAGAGAGAAGAATCTTTGAAACCTGAATCCACAGAAGCTTCATCGGCTATGGGACAAGAAGTAGCATCATCGCGTGAAAATAGAGCTCAAAATAGAAGATTTCAACAAGATATTGAAGCACAGAAGGCTGCTATTGGTACTGAATCAGATTTATTGTCTTTGAATCAACTTAATAAACGTAAAAAACCTGTCACTTTCGCAAGATCTGCTATTCATAATTGGGGGCTTTATGCATTAGAACCAATCGCCGCTAAGGAGATGATTATCGAGTATGTGGGTGAAAGAATTAGACAACCTGTAGCAGAGATGAGAGAAAGAAGATACTTGAAGAGTGGGATTGGTTCCAGTTATCTGTTTAGAGTAGATGAAAGCAATGTCATTGATGCCACTAAGAGAGGTGGTATCGCTAGATTTATCAATCATTGTTGTGACCCAAGTTGTACAGCAAAGATCATCAAAGTTGGGAAGAAGAAGAGAATTGTTATCTATGCTCTGAGAGACATTGCGAAGAACGAAGAGTTGACATACGATTATAAGTTTGAAAGGGAACAAGATGACGAAGAAAGATTACCTTGTTATTGTGGTGCTGCCACATGTAAGGGTTTCTTGAACTGAGAAGACTATTTACTACCCCTCAGTATTATTAATCGATTGTATTACTATTAGGTCTTTTACATATATATGCATTTAAATACTGAAAAATTAATAAAATATATTGCATTTCATGGATCAAAAAATACGCGACAATTTTGGTGATGTGTAACAATTTATGATAAATATTCAATCGAGTTTCACACAATTCTGTAATTGGAGTGCATTTTCTATCTGTTGCATATTCCCTTAGATGTCGCTCATTGGTTGTTAACTAATATTAAATAAATGAAAAGATTTATTACTCTGTATCCAAAACGAATTCCTCGAAGTTTCGTAAACTGTCAAAGAAGTTTGGCTCATTTAAATGTTCCACCTAAGATCGCAAAACTCACTGTTACATTAGATAACCCTAGCACCCCATCTGAGAATGAAAATGTGCAGATATTACCCACAGATCAAATGACGAGAGTACTGAAGACAACTGAAGATAAATCAAACTTATTACCTCCATCACTACGAAGTGTGCGTAAGATCATGGACACGTATAAGGACAATGTTGTATTGACTCAAATGGGATCATTTTATGAGCTTTATTTTGAGCAAGCTGTAAAATATGCATCCAAATTGAACATTACCTTAACAGAGAGAAATTATAGTTACGGGAAAATTCCCTTTGCAGGATTCCCCGTCAGTCAATTAAACAGGCATTTGAAAGTCTTAGTGAATCAGTATGGTTATAGTGTGACAATTGTTGATCAATTTAAGAAAGAAGGTGTGGTAGATAATGAGATAAATAAATTTCAAAGGCGTGTAACAAGAATTGTTACTCCAGGTACTTTCATTGATGAAGCCTTCGAAAATTTCAAAGAGAACACATACTTATTGAGTATTGAGTTCCCAGATAATTGTATGAATAAACTTGCCGATAGTGATCTGAAAGTTGGTCTTTGTTGGTGTGACGTTTCTACAGGTGAAGTATTTGTTCAACAAGTATTATTGAAAGAATTGGTTTCTGCAATAACTAGAATACAACCGAAGGAAATTTTATTGAAAGAGTCCTTACTTCCTTTCGAATTGGAAAATGGTAAATGGTACCCAGAATTGATTGAACTTAAAAAATATTTTATTAAATATCAGTCACTCTCTGCCGCTTATAAGACATTAGATTCTTTTAAATCATTATTTGCCTTAGACAATGAAAAAGTAATGAATACTCAATTGAATTTCCAATTTCAATCTTTTGAACAAAAGGAATTGGCTGCCTTGAGGAATATACTGAATTACATAAATGATCATTTACCAAATTACGCTACTAATTTACAACTGCCGCAAAGGCAATTAATTTCATCAATAATGCAAATTGATTCTCGTACTAGTAAAGCTTTAGAGTTGCACTCGACTGTTTTACATAATAGTAAAAAAGGCTCACTATTATCTGCTATTCGAAGAACTGTAACTCCTGCTGGTACCAGATTGTTAACACAATGGCTTTCTGCTCCCTCGTTGGATTTGAGTGAAATCAAGAAAAGGCAATCATTGGTAACCTGTTTCAAAGATGATAAAGAAGTCACAATATTTCTGCTATCAGAACTTAAGAGAATTGCTGATCTGTCTAGAATAATACAAAAGTTTAGTTTTAGTAAGGGAAGTGTCCTGGAGTTAATTCAAATTGCTAAATCTCTGGATATTGCCAACGAGATCTCGGATTATATTATACGACAATTACCGAATTCTAAGAAATCAATGAAGAAAATAATGTCGTCTTTAAGTGTTGATTTGCAATTTGACAAAGATATAATAAATGATGTTTTAAAGTCTTTGAATGAAGAAGCGATTATTAAAATCGAAAAGGATGTTGTAGAATCTCAAGAATCATCAGATACAACTAGTACATTAGCATTGGATCAACAACAAAATTTGAGTTTGAACGTTTCTAACGTGATTGATCCGACATATCATCCCAATTTAAAACGATTGTATGAAGAATATGACACTCTGCTTTCTTCGAAAGAAAGTTTACAACAAGATTATTTGAAGTTTTTTGTCAAACAACTAGGTGCAAGAAAAGTAACTTTAAAACAGAGACAAAATGGTGATTATGCATTACACATTTTTGGATCAAGTGATCTTTTGAAGAAAATAACTAAGCAAATACGAGAAGATAAAAAGTTTAAATTGAAAAGGTATCCATTCGATCTATTGAATACATCAAGTCAAACAACAATATGGCTTTCACATAAAAGTTGGACAGATTTGGCATATTCTATGGAAGTTGCATTATTGCGTATTAAAAGAGAAGAAAATTCTATTCTCGATATATTTAAAGATCGATTTGTCGCAAAGAGTAATGACATTCGTAGAATAAGTAACACGTTGGCTTATTTGGATACCATAGTATCTTTTGTTACTTTATCAGAGGAAAAAGGTCTAGTATGTCCAACTGTTGATAATAGTACGGTTTTGGAAATCACTGATGGTAGACATATAATGGTAGAAGACGGACTGGCCTCTAGATCACTTGAGAAATTTACTGGGAATGATTGTTCATTAAAGGCAGGTGACGCATGGGTAATAACTGGCCCTAATATGGGTGGTAAATCTACATTTTTGAGACAAAATGCTATTATTGTTATTTTAGCACAAATTGGATGTTTTGTTCCCTGTGCTAAGGCACGCATTGGTCTGGTGGATAAGATTTATAGTCGATTAGGATCTGCTGATGATCTTTATAATGAAATGAGTACATTTATGGTGGAAATGATTGAAACATCAATTATTCTACGTGGTGCTAGTAAACAATCACTGGCCATACTTGACGAAATTGGTCGTGGTACAAGTGGTAAAGAAGGTATAAGTATTGCGTATGCAACTTTGAAATATCTGATTGAAAAAAATAAATGTAGGTCTTTGTTTGCTACACATTTTGGGAACGATTTGAATAATATTCTGCAATTACAAAATGATGATAAACTTATTGAAAGTATTAAATTTTATCAAAGTAGTATCTTGAAATTTGATGGGAACAAAATATTTTATGATTACAAATTAAAACACGGCATTTGCAATAAATCCGATGCAATTAATGTGGCCAAATTAGCAGGGTTCCCCTTGGAGGCCCTTCAATCAGCTAGAGAACTGGAATGTAATTGATAGAATAGCATCTTTGTAATAATATTTACTGTGTATATAACTCATTAGTTGGTTTATTTTTAATGGTATCGGATGTATTTTTATCATCTCTTTTGTTTCTCGACAGACTAAATTTATCAGGAATAAACTAACTAATCTTCGAAACTGAAAATCTTCAAATTTACTTTTAAGGGTCGTTACTTACTGTATGATTTCTTGCATTCAATTAGGACATACAAATATGCTATTCTTTGAAACACAGGATAAAATAATATTGTTTTCAATTCGAGTAGACTATATATATTTATACTATATATTTTAATACACTTATTGTTTAGAACAAAGCAACTAAGAACAAACCAAGTAAATGGCTTGGATAGTGTACAGAAAAAGAAGAACCTAGACCCTTAAAGCTTCCGCTAATTGAAGGTGTAGTAGAAATTGTTGAAGACCCTTGTCCACCTGAGTACGCAGAATTGATCACTGGAGCGGCGATCAATGGTGTAGTACTTTGGCTGGCATCATCGGTAACGGGGATGGTATCTTGAGATGTAGATGCGCTGGTATCTTGAGAGGCGTTGTTGTTTAGTGCGGTGGTAACATCAGATGTTGGTTTTTGATTAGACTTGTCAGCTGCTGGTGCTGATCCATCTTCGTTATTTGGAGTGTTATCTGCGTTATTAGAAGGTTCAGCAGACGAAGATTGATCGTTGTTATCAGCAGAACCACTTGATGGAATAGAAGCACCGCTAGAAGAAACTTCATTGGATGAGTTGGAGTCAGTTGTGGAACCAGTGGAAGCATCCGCTCCAGAAGACTCATTCGGTGGAGAAGCAACTGATGTTGGAAGCACAGTTACTTCAACCTTGTGAGTTACAACAGTTGTGATAATGAGAACCTCATTTGGACTTGTGTTAGCCATCGTAGTGTTTGAGTAAATTGCACGAGTTCTTGGACCAACAACAGATGTGGTGGAATCTGTAACAAGTCCACCATTAGCATCTTCTCTGAAGAAATAAGATACAACATCTGTTTCTACTCCACCATTCTTATTAGCAACAGTCGTAGTGTATGCCGGTGGGACATTGTACACCAAGGTGGTAGTTGCAGTCACGTAGTTGTTTTGCGCATCCTTAGTTAAAAAGTAAGATACGATATCCACTGCAACATTTCCATTACCGTCCACAACTGTGGTGGTAGATGGAGGAGGAATCAACGATGAAATTGTTGTTGTAGCAGTGACCAAGTTGGAGTTGGCATCGGTGCTTACAAAGTAAGAAATAAGTTCAGTTAATGTAGGTTTCCCATTGGTATCCTCTAGAGTAGTGATGAAGGCATCAGGCAAGGAGAATCTACCATCCATGGTGGTGGTAACCATCTTACCGTCCTTATCGGTAATCAAAGCGAACGAGATAATATCAGTGTTACCTGCACTGTCAACGGTAGTGATCTTAGCTGGGACACTGTAAGCAATGGTGGTCGTACCGGTGACCAAGTTGGAGTTGGCATCGGTGCTTGGGAAATAGGAAACAAGCTCAGTGACTGAAGGCTTGTTGTTGGAGTCCAGTAGAGTGGTGGTGAAAGCAGCTGGCATGGAGAAACGAGCGTCCATGGTGGTGGTAGCCAACTTACCATCCTTATCGGTAATCAAAGCAAAGGAAATGACATCCGTGTTACCTGC
>PPOP03000041.1:0-92102 GCA_003708535.3 Kazachstania bromeliacearum | reverse complement strand
TGAGGTACAAAACATGATGCACAAGAATTGGACGACAGTGAAAATTTTTCATCTCTAATATTCAATATAAAAGAACCATAAATTCATATTGGATAAAATGAGATTTATATATGGAGAAAAAGGATATATAGAAATATATAGAAATTCTAGAATAAAAACTATAAAAATCACTAATTATTATTACCCTGCAATGTCTGACAACACTGAATCTCAAGTTAAGAACTCCAACTTACAACAATATAAAAACCGTTAAGAATTTATCTTATTTAATAAGGAATGTGTATTTCCTGGTATTAAAAGTAGTTCAGTATTAACAAATAATTAAAGAATGCCAACACAACATTACAGATTCAATGTGGACATGGCCTGTTCCGCCTGTTCCAACGCTATTGATAAAGTTTTGAGTAGACTACAACCAGACGTATCCAAATATGAAATCTCATTGGAGAAACAAACTGTGGATGTCGAATCGTCTTTGACCTTTGACCAAGTTTTAGAGAAGATCAAGAAAACTGGGAAAGAAGTGAAGGATGGGATAATTGTCAAATAATTGTATATTCACTTTCAAAATTTAATTAAATTTACAACTATTATATATCTTTCTCTATTTTATATATTCTTATTATACTCAATAAATTAACAGGCTTCTTCATGAACTTTTATTCAAAATATAAGAAATTCTTAATATTTTGGAAATCTTTTACTAAGATATTTTCTATCTTTGTTAAACGTAAAATTTAAACCATTGACATTTTAATTTAAAATTAGAAAAATTCTTTAAGCTATCACATAAATAAAATTGTAATATTAATAAAGCATAATTTCTAATCTTAACCAATTGAATCCAATATATTGACGTTATTAACCTATTTTGACATATTTTGTTATTTTTCAAGAATTTTCGATGAGTTGAAATTGAAAAAAAAAAGATTTGGTAAGCAAAACAAATTTGGGGTGTGCAATAAAATAAAGAGTTAGATCCAATTAACTCACCTCCAAAGAATAATAATAGCGATTAATAATGGAATTTGACGCACTGCTGAATTTAGAAGAACAATTCTATCAAATGGGTTGGGATGATGGCCAAGCTGAAAACTTGAAAAAAAATCTCTTAGAAGGTAGACAATTTGGATTACAAGTGGGTTTCCAAAGACATATACTCTTGGGTCAAATGATGGGCCTATGTGACGTGATTGATTCGTTGAAATTAACCAATCCACTGTTGAATAAGAATATCAAAGTAGTACGTGAACTTATTGATACAGTGGAATTGAATAATGAAGAGGAAAATGTTGTCAATTTAGAGAAAACTCTAATTAAATTAAAGAATAAATTTAGAACGTTGTTGATTGCATTCCAAAGGGCTAAGAAAGATATCAAGAAACCATTGACATTTGATGATGTGGAAGATCTTTCCAGAGTCGTCGCTGGTGAAGTAAAGGGATTTACTGAAGATGAAGAAGTTCAAGATGTGAAAAACACTCAAGATCAAGCACATGCTTGGTAGAAATAACGAACAATTGCATATTCCAAACGTATCATTAGATTTTACACAGGTCACAGATCCACAAAACCTTATAGTTACGGAATCGAACTAATAAACAAGTTATAAAAAAATGCATTTTCTATCATTGATTCTTTGATAAAGTTCAGATATAATATATAAACATATATAGATC
Source organism: Kazachstania bromeliacearum (assembly GCA_003708535.3). Lineage (NCBI taxonomy): Eukaryota > Fungi > Ascomycota > Saccharomycetes > Saccharomycetales > Saccharomycetaceae > Kazachstania > Kazachstania bromeliacearum. The sequence goes on along the minus strand of PPOP03000041.1, from coordinate 90,423 downwards.
ATTCGTTAGACAACATATAATTCAGAAATGGAACTAGTTAATAATTCAAATTCAAAGAAGTTTGCAACTTGTTTGTAAACTTGAATGTTTTTAACGACACTTTCATGTGAAATGGTACTTACCCAATTACCTGAACAATTACAATGAGCACTCATAGTATCTTCTTTAATCTTATGACATTTAGCACAGTGCAAATCCTGTGTCATATAAGATTCAATCTCTGAACAAAGTTTTTGGATTAAATGTTCTTGCAATAGCATTTTGTTGAAACTCTTGGAACAGTTTTTACAACTGAATTCAATATGGAAATCGTGTTTACAAAAATCAATATCTGTAATGTATGAACAATATTCACAAGTGAATCCATTAATAACTAAACTGGTACTTGGATTTTGAAATTCTGCTACTTTAGCAAATTCACGAATTTCAAAAATTTTCAATAGTTCTTTTCTTAATTCTCTCACTTCTAATATTGTACTCTTCGATAACATCATCAGGTGGGATAATTCTTTCACAAGTTCTAATAATGGGTTCTTTAAATCCAATTGAGAACCTGGTAAATTGGGGAATACATAATCAGCAGAATATTGAGGGTCTAAAATGTATTCTTGTTGATTACGATACAACTTATTCATTCTCTTGATTAAAGGTTTACTGAATAATTTTGTGAAATTAGTAAATGCGCTTTCTTCATTGTCATTATTAGTTGTTTGACTTCTTATGGGCATGATCTGGGTGGCTCTTTGAGTCCCCGTTTGTTCTTCTAAGTATCCCTGTTTAGTCTTCACCAAACTATCCAAAATGATGACCATCCAATCATCAAATTCTGTTTGATAGATAGATGGAAGAGCTTCTTTAATTTGCCACTTGGAATAAGCATCCATATCTTGTTTATCTTTGTCTTCGATAGTGGTACATGCTAACCCACTGAAGTTATATTTATCCATCCAAATCAATATATCCCAATATTTTTCAATCTTCAAATCGATATATTTAAATAATGGATTTACTTTAACCGCCTTCATCATATATTCACTGTAAGCGTAACAATTTTCTGGAGCGTATTTGTTAGTCTTGATTAAAAGTTTATTTCTATCAGCATAAACCACAGAAGAACCCAAACTGTTGAATTCATTCATTAATTGTAACATTGATTTTTTGGCTAAATTATGAACATGATACCTTAGTAAACCATCAAAAAGTCTGGATTCAGGATTTTGCACCCAGTTGATAAACGAGTTTACCAACAAATCAGCGGTGAAATTCTCTTTCAGAGCTTGTTCCCACCATTCCTTCAACATATTCTTCAAAACATTCAAAGATTCACCACCAAATGCATCTTGTACGAAATTAGTGTGTTCTTCTCCGGTGGATTCAGATCCAAAAGTATTGGAGTATTCAGCCCCGGTTAGATCACTACCTTCCGCATCATTAATTAATGTAGATGCTAAAACTGTATTAACTGTCAAATTACGAACTTCAACTTCAAGAACAGTTTGATCATAGATACTAGGAGTATTGATTGCTGGAAAAGCCAAATCGTGCATTATCCATGAAGTGTTTGGATCGAATTCTTTCTCAATACCAGCTAAATCAGGTAAAGGTCCATTTTCATTCCACCATAATACAATATTATCATGCTTTAACCTTCTGGCATATAACACGTCAATGACATAACCGATATTATCCAATTGTAAATTACAGATAGGAATATTACTGTATTGAGAAACTTTAATCATATGAGATATCCACATACTACAGGAAAAGATTTGACTAATGATTTTTCCGCATAGTTTGGATTGCCAGTTCAATTGTGGTAATGCTAACTCGTTAGATGCTAGTTCAATGACAGGGAAAGTCTTCAAATGTTTAATAGATTTGATCAATTTTTTATTGTATGGAGATTGTAACAGGAAAATAAACTGTTGACCTTTCTCTTCCTTCAATTTACCAACGTTTAGAGTTAAATGTCTCGTCAATTTGTTAATATCTGTATAGTCGGAAAATTCGAATTTTGCAGTGTCTTTGAAATTTACAAGTCTAGAAAACTGATTAAGTTTCTCTTTTCTACTTTCATAAAATTCTTTATACAGATTTTGCATCATATTTTCACTGACTTGTTGAGCTTGTGTTGATGGTTTTAATGTGAACACATTTATAGTTTCATCCCACGATCTGAAAATAGTGTAATATTCATAACCAATATTCGTTGTAACATGTTGTAGATACACGATATCATTACTAAATCTACTCATATATCTTTCATTGTCAGTCATACTTAAGTTCTTTAAATCAAAACCATTTTGTAAACCTTTACCCAAAGAACCCATCGCATTAGATTTGAAAGATACTGATGAACCTAATTCCATAACTGCTCTTTGTGATGGACTTACATTACCTTCGAATATACCTAAAACGTTTTCGTGATTTAGTACACTTGTCTTATCTTCGATTTGTTCCATGTATAATGATTCAGGTAAAGTTAATTTGAAAAGGTTACTAGAAGAAGTATTGTCTATACCTGAACTATTGGGTAAGGTAGCATTTACCTTTTCAATAACAAAATCCTTAAGTTTACTTACTGGTAATGAATCAGTCTTAAATTTGACATAAACCGTCTTTGGAATTTTAAATTTCAGATTCTGAATTTTCTTATTGATCAAAACAAATACATCCAAAACACCTGGTTCATTAGATTGTTTGTATTGTAAGATTTCCCAAGTTGAGTTAGCGTATGATTCAGCTTGTTTTCTTACCATAGTACCCAATGCAGATCTATCTGTAGATCTATTAGAGTTACCAAATAACTGTGTTCTACGTTTTCTGTCTCTTGCTTGAATTTTCCATTTGATCTTTTGGTATTCTAACCAGCCCACATAATCTTCTTCCATCGATGGCATTTCATTTGGTAATACTAGAGCCTCCTCCTCTTCTTTCTGAGCCCTTTTTCTTTTGCTTAGTTTCGATTTGGTTGAGACTTTAGCAACTAGTTTTTTAACACCATTGGAATCATCGTCAAGAGAATCAGATTTGAATAAATCTTCAATATCTTTAATCTTACGAGAAGTAGGTACGTCGTTTGTTTTTGTGAAAAACTTATTCAGGGAGGATTGTTTAAACTTGTCATCTCTTGTAATAATTTTCTTTCTTAACCAATCTGGATGTTCAACTCTTGGTACAGGATTATCGACATCTTGTAATGCAGCTGGGATAGTAATAATCTTTTGAATAGTGGATGCTAATCTCTCTCTATAATAGGCCCAATCAATAATGTATCTAATATCGAAATTGTCTAAAGAAGGATCTAATGTCCAACGTCTCAAGAAAGAACGTTTAATAGCAATATCAGCAGAAAAGATCGCCACAGGAATGGCACGTTCAGTGACAGGTGCATTGGCTGGTCTATTACTAATAATATATTTACATTGTAAACCTTTATCTTTTACCATATCTTCACCCAAAAATTCACCTAATCTTTTTGCAGTAGTAATTGAAGTCGATTTTTGACCTTCATATTCTTTCAAAGTTTTGGACATGCTTCTATTTTCACAAATCAATTCAATCAAATCTTCATCTTCCAACATTGAACCCTTCGTGTCTAAAACATCTAACCATCTATTGGCCACAGCAGCCACAGACCCATAACAGGTATCCAAGGAATCACCATCTAAGAAAACTTTGAAAATATCACTTTGGAAATTTTTAATTAATTGCAATTCACCACGTCTTTTCAATTCAAAACCTTTTAATTCTGCTAAGGACCCATCCATATTAAACACGGCGTATCTTTTCTTGATACCTTTACCTTCTTCTTTAGAAGTAGGAAGAATCATCGCTTTGTATGGACCATCGACCTCAAAGAAAATAGAATTATCTGAGTGTGTTTCATATTTATGTTTCACAGGATCTACTAATTCTTGATATTGATCATTGGTAAATTTTTGATGAACTTTATAATTCAGCATCGAACCTGGATATGACATAAATAGTTTTTTACCATTTTTCAATTTAAAGAAATAATTTTCTGGGAAAGATTTTGGTAAGATACACCAAATACCATCAGTATCCAATTCTAAAGGTCTCCCCACTCTTTCAACGACAGATCTGGCCATTTGAATAATAGTTGCACCAGTCAAACATGTAATACCGGCCATTTCCATAGAGTACCAACGGGAACCCTTTCTCATGACGTAACCATAGAAAGAATTCAAAATAACTTTATGTGCCAATTGTAAAGAATCATATAGAATCACCATTTTCTTAGCTTCATCCTTCCCATGGTGGTCTGATGAATCAATAGCAGACATTTTACCCTTCCAAGTTTTAGCTAAACCTTTAAATTCGTATCTTCTATCACGGAATGAACGCACGGTATTTACATAGAAGGGATTTTCTCTTTGACATACAATGGCTTCTCTCTTAACGACTTCTGATACTTTAACACGATGATAAACTTTTTTACAGTACTCACTTAAACGTTTCTTAATATGTGCCACTTGATCACTGTAACTTAATTCATCGAATGTTAAAAATGGTTTTTTACTAAATTTATTTGTATTTGGGAAAGTTTCATTTTGTAATGCTCTTTTAATCATATTATATTCATCCATCTTTGCTGGATAAAATTCACCTCTCCAAGCCCAATCTAATTTTCTTGCACACGTTTTACCTGGACGATTGAAATCACATGAGGCACAATCTCGTTCACTCTTTATACTATCAGGTTGTAATCTATTTGTAGTCATAATATTTGGATACATTGATGCGACATCGACATGATAAATCAAAGGGAATTCATCTCTTTTATTATTATTTCTCAAATCTAATAATTTGGCAGTAATTTCATCTTTAATTTCATCAAAATTTGTGACATCATCTACAGAGGCATTGCATTCTGTTTCTACACAAAATTTCAAAGCATGAGGTAAATCTGCCAGTAATTCATCAACCATGGTAGGATCAATTTCAAATTTATTCTTAATATCACTTCTAAAGACACCTGCCTCTAGAGATTCCACATGCCCCCCGACATAAGTTTCTGATTCTAATAAATGCCCATCATAAAATCTTTCTATCGGGTCAGTATGTTTATTTGGTAATAAAATCTCACCTTTATAAGCTTGGACCATTAATAACATTTCACATAATGTCCCTGTCCCCTTTCTTAACACTTCATCTGGATTCAAGGGAATAATGGTACATAGGGAAAACACGAACGGATGAACATATTTCATGTATAAATAATAAGTAGCCACTGCATCAGAGACAGAATATTCAGATAATTGTTGTGGTTTTTCATATGCATATGGGGTCATTAATTCTGGATCCAATTCAATTGGGTTATAGCCTAATTTAGCCTGTGTGACAGCTTTCAAACCTTGAGAACCTTGAGGTAAATAGGAATCACGTTTCACCCATCTATAACAATCCATGTGAGTACAATAAGAAGATTTATATTCACCTTCTGCATCTACTGCAAACCCAATTTCATCAAACATATCTAGACCATGAATCTTAGCTCTTGTTTCAACAAATGGCCAATCGAAAAAATCACCATTGAATGTTGATATCACTGTAGGTCGTACTTCTCTAATTTGTTCAAAAAATCTTTGTAAAAGTCCCAATTCATCAGCTTCATTGAAAATGGTGAAATTCCCCGGATATTCTGGTTTTGGTGTATATTCAAAATCTTCAATGTCTTCAGAAATAATTTCTCTATTGGTAATTAAATAACCTTCACCATCTACCATATACGAAATCATCATAATCTGATCTACACTGGCCACAGGGAATTTCAATGGTGCCTTTGTAGTTTCAATATCAAATGCAAGTACCACAGGATCAGCAAATGCAACTTTTTCAGTTAATTCTATGAATCCTAAGGATGTAATTTTATACCATTTCCCGACTCTGACATCTTTATCAATTGAGACTCTGACATGGTAAGGAACATCATATTCTCTAATATCTTCAATGCATCTTCTAATGTCAGTGATGGTAGCGTCTCTACCACTATTATTAATATTATAAATATTTCTCTGTTGTCTGTTATTTTTATTATCTTGTAAAATTGGTCTTAACAAGTTTCTAGCTTCAAACAATTGATTATTATTGACGAATGTTAATTTAATTAAAGTTTTCTTCAAACCTAATAAATGATTATCCATTGATAAATCATCCTTATGCAATACAGTGATACTTTTCAAACATGATTCCAAATGTTTCTTCAAGAATTCTTCCACTTCATTGATCAACGAGTCATCAGTCACTGTGACGAAGAAATATGGGTCATAAGTGATAGTGGATTTGAAATAACCACCTTCTTCGTCCAAGAAATAAAAATCAACACCTGCCACACCGGCATTACTACCGCTATTACTATCTCCGGACAGTGAATCCCTAGAGATAACCATTGGATGCATGTTACACAGCCACCCGACTCTTCCTGGCATTGTAGCAGGGTCCTGTTGCTTCCCACCTCCATTACCACTGAATTGAGGTGGAGTGTATCTTTCAAACCCCATCACCGAGTCGATCTCATCGATCTTCTCTGTCTGGATCAACTGTTGTGCCGTAAGAGCGTATCCACTTGGTGGTGCGTTTCTTCTCACGACTCTGGCCGTCCCAGAGCCTCTGTTTGCTGGTCTGGACATCGTTTTCTTTGCTTTTAACCGCTTTGAAACTGGTAAAACACGTAAACTTATTAACTGTTAACTAATATATATTTAACGCGTTTTCTTCACATCTTCAATTTTTGTTCAAAATTTTTCATTGAATCTTTATATATAGTAATAAGAAGTACAACAACAATAACAAAACAACAGCAAGAACAGTAGCAGAGATGTCTTACAATCCATACGCATATGCTGCTCAAGACAACGGGGTGCCAACACCACCACAGCAACCACCACAACAACCACAGCAATTTCAAGGACAACCACAACAATTTCAAGGGCAACCACAAAATGGTGGTGGTGTTCCCTTCCAGGATCCTCGTTCCACCATGGCATTCCAATTAGGTCAAAGTGCCTTCTCCAATTTCATCGGTACAGAAAATTACACTCAATTCCAAGAGACTGTTCAACGTGCCACAGGTAATTCACTATCGTTGTCACATTATTTCCAAGTGTCCACGTCATACGTTCTGTTAAAGATCAAGCAAATATTGGTTCCCTTCTTGAACGGTAACAACTGGCAAAGAATACCTGGTCCTAACGGGAGTGCTGGTGGTAACTCAGTGGCATTTATGGCCCCTAAGGATGATGTCAATTCACCAGATATGTATATCCCTATAATGGGTCTGATCACTTATATTTTGATTTGGAACACTCAACAAGGTCTACAAGGTTCATTCAACCCAGAGAACTTGTATTACAAATTGTCATCCATTCTAGCATTTGTCGGATTAGATTTAATGATTTTGAAATTAGGTCTTTACTTGTTGGTTAATACTACTTCCCCAACTACAAGTCTGGTTGAATTGACTTGTTTCGTGGGTTACAAATTTGTTCCTTTGACTTTGGCATTATTCTTACCAGGTGAACCAGCATGGGTATCAATAGTGGCTAAGTTCTATTTGTTTATTGCATTTGGTGTGTTTTTACTAAGATCAGTGAAATTTAACTTGTTCAGTAACCCGCAAGATGATATGGCTTCAGTGAACAAGGCCACAGTGAAGAAATGTAACTACTTCTTATTTGTATATGGTTTCGTTTGGCAATCCATTCTAATGTGGCTAATGGCTTGAGGTATATACTGTCTATATAAATAATACACTATATATATATAACGCACTGAAAAAACACGTTGAAAAATTATGAACTTTTAGTAATCATAAACACCAACACAATTCACCAAAAATGATGGGTTTATTTTCCAAGAAACGTGATCCTACACCGTCGAACACTCCACCACCAAAGGCACAGGATTTGGTGCCTTGTGAGACCATGCCCGTGGAACCACCTAGTGAATACGGTCCAGCAGAGAAACCAGTGAAATTGACCAGTGAACAATTCAAATTATACAATGAAGTGTTACAACATTTCCAAGACGAAACACTAGAATTAGCATTGAACACTAATGATTCGACTCCAACAAGAGGTTTGAACTCATGGGAGAAATTTTGGATCTCGAGAGAATGTATCTTGAGATATTTGAGGGCCAATAAATGGCATAAGGACTCTGCCATTAAGAAATTGACTGATACGTTGCTTTGGAGAAGAGAAATTGGTATGACACATAGTCCTGATGATAAGGATCCATTGACTGCTGATAAGATCGCAGTGGAGAATGAAACTGGTAAAGAATTAGTTCTTGGGTTTGACAAACAGAAAAGACCTTTATTCTACATGAAGAATGGTCGTCAAAACACTGAACCTTCGTTCAGACAAGTACAACACATGATATATATGATGGAATCTGCTGTGTCCATGTGTCCTCAAGGTGTGGAGAAAGTTACTGTGTTGGTCGATTTTAAATTGTATAAAGAACCAGGTATTATATCTGATAAGGCTCCACCAATCTCTATTGCTAGAGCTTGTTTAAACGTTTTACAAAATCATTACCCAGAGAGATTGGCCAAATGTATCTTGATTAACATTCCATGGTTTGTGTGGGCTTTCTTAAAGATGATGTACCCATTCTTAGATCCAGCCACTAAAGAAAAGGCAATCTTCGATGAACCATTTGAAAACCATATTGAACCTGAACAATTGGAGGCTTCCTATAACGGGAAACTTGATTTCACTTATAAACATGATGTGTATTGGCCAGATATGGTGGAGAAAATCGAAACCATTCGTCAAAAGCAATACGAACGTTTCATTAAATTTGGTGGTGTCATAGGTTTAAGTGAATTTGATTTTAAAGGTGATCACGACGAACTTTTATACCCAGTGGATTATGATATGACTAAATAGATTCATTATACTTTCTTACCCAGTGGATTATGACTAAATAGATGCAATATACTTTCTTTTTTTACAGATATATATATGTTATAGATGAAAAAACATTTGATTCAACTCTTTTTATTCTTCTTCTTAGAACTTTTTCTTATGGATTGACCTTTACCATGAAAATGTTTATCAGTATCTTCGTCAGTGTTGGCATCATCGCCATTTTTAGGTAATATAATGGGGAACCCAAAGAATAATTGACCATAAGGTAATTCTAAAGGTTTAGGTTCACCTTCTAACATCATATTTGTAATATCTTTCAATGAAGTAATGTTATTATTATCGTCGTTTGCCTTAGATGTTGCCTTACCAGATATTTTTTCACCTGAACCAATAAATTTTTCCTCTTTGCTTTGTATCACATTGGCATATCCAATTCTATTACCCATGGTACCTAATTTAACACCTGAAGTGTCAAATGTTTTTTTCTCTGATTTATTGTCACTGGTGGTGTTGTCTTTTGCAGTTGATTTAGTGTAATCTGGTTCCACATAACCGACAGGTGGTGCAAAATCAGTGACTAAATCTGTCTCTATCACACATATACTATGTGAATCAGATTCTGGTTTCACTTCTAATATTTTAATCTGGTATGTCTTGTCATTATAACTAATTTCAATGATATCATTCACTGTTAAAGTGGAAAAATTCCTTAATACATTCTCTAAAACCGCCTTTGGATCAGATATATCTAGAAAATCTACCGATTGAGGTTCCAATTTGACAAAATTACCTAGGGGTAAATCAGTGGATTTAATTTGTAATAATGAACCAGGGGACACATTCAACGTGGCCATCATCCATTGTGGTAAATACACCCTACCCTCTTCTGCAATAAATTCTAGGACACCAGCATGCGTCTGCACGTGCGACTCGTTAGCTATCAATGTGAACAACATAGGATATCGAATGTTTAACATAGTCAATCTGTTCAGGGCACTCGGTGGTAGAAAGATCTTGCCCCCAAAATTAGCATCGTCTTTCCTTATTCTATCGTTCATCAAGGCAATGGGGTAGCATCTGAACATCTGATCAAATGTCTGGTTGCTAATGGCACCAAATCCGCTAAACATCGTTGGTTATTGGTACTATATGCTCTTTTTAATTGAACTTAGTTAATTGTGGTTAATAGATGTTTAAGTTTCACTTTTTTCCGCTATTAAATATTTCAAAGTCTTCTTATCATAGATCTATTAAATGTTTGTAGTGAAAAGTAGTATAACTCTCTAATATACCAGTCTTAAAGTGTACAATTGTGCGTGTGTTGGTTTGGTTGCAATTGGATAGAATTGAGTTTTATTGTTTTTTGAATAAGAAGTTTAGCATTTAAATTAAGGGAGTTGACATATACAATAGCATTATGGCACCACCACAACAAATCCCGTTTACTGTCAAGTTGAAGACATGCTTGAAGATGTGCATTCAACGGTTGAGATATGCTCAAGATAAACAACAGGCTTTGGCGAAACAGGATAGAAGAGAAGTGGCTCAATTACTTTTAAATTCCAAGGAGCAAAAAGCTCATTACAGAGTGGAATCATTGATTAATAACGATATTCACATTGAATTGTTAGAGATTTTAGAATTGTACTGTGAGTTGTTATTGGCTAGAGTGGCTATTGTCAATACGATTGAAAATGAAGTGGATTTAATCACTTCACATATGGAAGATGGTATTAATGAAGCTGTTAGATCAATTTGCTTTGCCCATTTACATATACCTGAAGTCGCTGAATTAATTCAATTGAGAGACTTGTTTGCTTACAAATTTGGCAAAGAGTTTTTGAAGGTGTTATTAGAGGATAAAGTTGGAGTACCAGATAAAGTCGTCAAGAAATGTTCTCCTGGTTTACCCAATGAAGAATTGGTTGTATTATACATGAAGGAAATAGCAAAAACTTATGGGGTACCATATAGTCAATTAAGTGATAGTGAAGAGGAGGAAGAGGAAGAAGACGATGATGAGAAAACTGAAACCGCTGTGGCTTCAGATGATGACAGTGATGACAAGAAACCAATTGTGGCAGTAGACAATGATGTTAAATATGAAGGTGATGAGAAACATCCAATCACTATAAGGAAACCAAGAAAGAACAGTGAAACTGTTAAACAAGATTTGAAAATCCCTAAAGACATTAAAAAAGAAGTTAAAGTTATTCATTCTAAGAAGAAAAGTTCTAAACAAGATGATGAGCTAGAAGAATTAAAGAACAGATTCGCAGCATTACGTAGATGAAAGAAATCATTTATAAATACGTCTTTATGACTATTAATGTTTTAATATTTAAATATATATGTATATATATTTGTCTTTTAACTGAAGATACCTTGAGTAAGTAATTGAAATTGATCGTATAATCTGGTATAGATACTACCCAAAGATTTACCAATCAATATGTTCTCCACAAAATCATCAACTTCTTCATCCTTTAATTCCAAATGGAATCTTTGTGCTAATTGAACACTGGTTTGATCACCTGCTTCAAAACATGGTTGCATATTATCCTTCTGCATAATTTCACACATGGAAATAATTTGATTGGCATTCTTCCTCAGAGCTTTGAAACCTTCTTGCATTAATCTAATAAATTTCTTATATGGAGCACCATTAATACCACCTAATACATCAACATATTCGTAAGTCAATTTAAAGGCAGCAGCTTCAAACCCTACGGAACCTGGAGAATTGGAAAGCATAAACCCAAAATCAATATGGACCACATGACCTTCATTATCAATCATAATGTTACCATTATGTCTATCTTTCACTCTTAAAATGTAACAAATTAAAGAATATGCAGCTAAGGAACAGGCAAAATTATCTTGCGCACGTTTATATTTAAATCCGTCTGGACTGCCAAAATAACGAATAAAATGATCCGCTATACTAGCAATACCTCCCTTTTCATCTAAATCACCATCTTCTATCATTTTTTTAGTTAATGATTTCTTGATACTATGAACAGACATGGCATTGGTAATTGTTTCCACTAGACCTGTAGTGGCACTGGTAATTAAAATTTTCATCTTCTTTACCCAAATGTCAACCTTCTCTTGAGCCCAAATGTTGGCCATAGCTTGAATTATTTGACAGGCAAATGCTTCTTGTCTTAAATCATCACCAGATTTAGCAATCACTGAACATAAATCCCAGTTTTCTAAATGACCATACTCTGATGTTTTTCTAATTCTCTCCTTTTTTGCATTCCAATCTTCACCCAAATATGAAGTATCAATACCACCAGTCATCATATCATTCTCCAAACGACGTTCACCAGCTTTACCATGGATGGATTCAAAATCTCGGTAACCAAACTTATCTTGTACTTCTCTCATTGAGGCAATAATTTGTGCACGAATTTGGTTTGTAGCATCAGACAATTCTTGTGGTGAATCATCCAATTGATTTAACATCAATGCAGATATACGCATTTGATCAGCTAAATCATCAGTAGCATTATGAAATTCTAAAGAATTACCTCTTGTGGAGTTGGAATCATGAGCACTAATTTCAGTATTCATTTCTGGGTTACCATTCGATGCTTGTGTTGGAGCACCAACAATGTTTCCAGCGGTTTGTACAACCATATTACTTCTGAAAGCTGCAGCATCAGATTGATTTTTCATTTTAATCATGGACAGATCACCAAGATCCATTTCTACAGGAGCACGTATAGATTGTGGAGTGGTTAAAGTGGCTTCAGATATATCAGCGTTTTCAAACATGGATGCAGATTCCAATTTGGGGGTCAATGAATTGAATTCATCTTTGTTTTTCCTTCTACTCATATAGTTCAAATCAAACAATGGAGCTGTATTGTTTGCACTTTTAATTAAGATTTCATCATTTTCTGGTGAAGTTGGATCGAAATCAAAGTCATCTCTTAAATATTCAATCAATAACAGATATGGAACTTTTTCAGCAGAATTTAAAACTTGAGCTTCACTTGCAGTAATCAATACTAATTTATGTAGTTTACCTCTTTTGTTTGGAGGCAATAAAGTAGGAATATCTACTTCTGCTGGTAAATCTCTATTCATTAATGACAATTCTCCTCGTAGAGCACTTAATCTTGCCTCTGTGGGCACTTGTGCCAATCTTTGTGAGATGGATTCCAAGGCAATGGCAAATTGAGTTTCACAACGGAAATAATTTGTCTTTAACATTTTTATTTTTTTAGTGGTGGTCAAATTGGTTATATCAATTTCTGGTGATTGTAATTTCTTTTGCATTGTTGTCAATTCTGATGGAGGTTGTGTGCTGGCTCTCTTAATTTGTGGTGGTCTAAACACTTGTCTATGAATTGATGAAGCGGATGATCTCATTGGAGCAATCTTATGTAGATCTGGCATAGAACTAGTGAATTGTCCATATTCGTTATCTAGATCTTCATCTTCATCTTCAGGAACATCACTCCCTACTTCATCAGAAATATTTTCCATTAAAGATTCGAAATTTTCTTTAGTCTTGTCAATTGTTTTATCGTCATAAGTTCTATGAACAAATGAATCGTCCAAGAATTTAGATTTCCTCTTGGGTAATTTAACTGATGATGATATTTTCTGTTCAAAGACTTGTTCACCAATATCGTCAATCATACTGAAATCCAATGCACGACGTTGTACTTCTTTAATCTTTGGTTTACGGAATTGAGCATCTTCATGAGATGTAGTGGATTCCACTAAATCAACATGAGTTACTCTACTCAATTCAGTGTTTCTATTTGATTTGGAAGAAGAGGATGACGATGATTTTTTGTTTAATAAAGTGTTCTTCATTGTAATGTTCTTGGTGAAAGCTTGCATAGCATTTCTGGCGACTTTGAAAACGTATGATTTTTGTCTTCTACCTTGCGATTCCACTAATGGTTTAGTTAATTGTGCCAATGCGGGGGAAGCCATACATGACATGGACATGGACGCCAGTACTAATGCAGGTGCTACATTTTCATGCATTGGTTTAATCTTTTTAACTTCGTCATCTAAGTTATTAAACAAAGTGGATTGTAAATTGTTTAACACTCTACGTGCCACTTGAAACCCGTATGATGAAGGATCTGTTGATAAATCAGTTAACAATGCTTGTAATTGCCAAAATGTCAGTAGGGCAAAATGTGGGTTTTCATTCTTTAAATTGAAAATTAAATCCTCCAACGACATGGATTCTGTCTCTATGGTCAACAACACTTGTACTAATTGTGGGATGTAGAATTGCAATTCATTATGAGGGAAAGTGAGGAGCCTTTGACACAGATAATGGTGTATCCCGATATTATCAGCATGTTTACAAAGTAACTCTATGCAGTTGTATAAAGTGAAATTGGGGGAATCGATGTAGGCAAGCAACTGTGTATTGGAAGACTGAGTCACTTCACTCATTGTCCCTGGATCTATGCTTGTTGTTTTGATTTGGTTGAATGGCACGTAGTTGTTTTGATGTTATTTTCATTAGTTTTTTTTTCCTTTTCTTCCATTGAAAAAAAAAGCCTAATAAGAAAGATTTCACATGGTTAAAAAAAGATACATGTTATTATATTAATGCTTATATTATTATTATACAAATGAATATTTGAAATTACTAAGTTCATTACAATATTTATGCGACGAAAGCCCAGAATTTCTCCCATAGGTTTTTTGGTTCGTCGTCTTCCCAAATGACACTTTCGATTTCTCTTCTGTCGGTATCGATATCAATATCTTCTAATTTCAACAAGAATCTTGTTCTGTAATATAATTGACAACCAATGTAGACTACAACTAATAAAATCAAAGAGATATAATCAGTGAAGAAAGTACTGACGTCGAAATTTGGTGAAAAAGCTTGGAAACCTTGAATGAAAATGATAATAAAGACAAAGATAGCCGCATACCAAGCACCATAAGGCATGAATTTGGCCTTGAATGGTAAATCGTCACGAGAGATACCTCTGAATTTCAAAGTTTGCATGAATCTAATGTGTGCAATGGAGATAAATAACCAAGCACATAGACCAGCCAATGTAGAAATATTTAATAACCAGTTGAAAGCCGTGTTAGCATTTTCATTAACAGCTAAGAATGCTAATAGACCCAAGGCTGAAGTGGCTGCGACACCCAAGTATGGAACACCATGACGTGTGACCCAAGCGAATTGTTTTGGAGCGTTACCGGCTAAAGCCATGGAGTATAAAACTCTGGACCCGACGTAAACGTTTGAATTAGCAGCTGAAGCGACGGTCATCATCACGACAGCGTTAAAGATATGTGGTAAGACTTTTGTCTTAGCGTTTAACATAGAGATAACGAATGGGGAAGAGGCAATGACGGCAGTGTCAGATGATAAACGTGGATCATTGTAAGGTACTAACATCCCGATGAAGAACAAAGACATGATATAGAACAAGACGATTCTGAACACGACCTTGTTAATAGCTCTTGGGACACTCTTTCTTGGGTTAGCAGCTTCACCGGCGGTGATACCGACTAATTCAGTACCTTGGTAAGTGAATGCAGCGTTAATCAAAGATGACACCCAACCTAAGAATTTACCAGTGTTTTTGTTATTAGAGATGGGCACACCATCAGATTTTAACCCTGGACCAAAGGCACCTGGGTTTCTCCAGTAACGGAACCCGATTGGACCTTCATGAGACCCACCACAGACAATGATTAATGCATATAATAAGTACCCAACAATGGCAAGCACTTTAATGGAAGAAATCCAAAACTCGACTTCACCATAAACTTTCACTGGGAAGAAATTCATTAAAGTCATTAACACCCAAAAGATGGCAATCCAAGCTGCTAATGGAACTGTCGTAGTCCAATATTGAATAACTTGACCCACGACAGAAATTTCCACAGCAAATGTAATAGCCCAATTGAACCAGTACATGTACCCGTTAGCGACACCAAAAGCTGGTGACAAAAATCTCTTAGAGAACACAGTGATGGAAGAAGTGACCGGAATGAAAGTGGCCATTTCACCTAAGGATTGTGTGATGAAGTAGACAATGGACCCCATGAAGATGTATGCGATCAACGCACCTGCTGGGCCTGAGTTAGCCAAGGGAGTGGCCACACCGACGAACAAACCTGTCCCGATGGTCCCCCCTAAGGCGATCATACCGATGTGTCTTTGCTTCAAAGCTCTTTTAACTTTAGTCTCATGCACCTCAGCTTCTTCGTGATCTTCGCTGTCTTCGTCTAGACGTTGAGAATCTGTCAGAGAAGTAATCTCTGCAGTGGTCTTTGCCGTGTGCAATTTCTCTACTTTGTATGGTAGAACGTTATCATTACTCGATATGGAATGCAACTCTGTTTCCTCTGCGGTCTTTCTGGACCTGATAATGTTGCTGCCCAAAGTCATGACTGCTGATGTGATGCTGGGTTTCTGAGAGATGAGGATGTGTTGATCAGTTGCAATATTCCGTTCTGACTATATATCGACGATGATCCACAGTGAAAAAATTCGCAATGAAAAATTTTGCAGTGGAAAAAGCAATTACGGAAAACCGGCGTGATTTCAATTTCCGGTGGAATTGTGGTGTGACAATAACTGCGTGACCATCGTGTAGTGCTAGGACGTTTTAATGGGAAGAATGTGTAGTAGCAGAGGTCGGGTGCAGAGTGGTTGTTGTAGAACTTTGTGTGGATGACACATAATCTTGGGTGTTTGTAGTAGTCTGTTTGTAATGGCGCATGTGTAATAGCGCCCCGCGGATTAACACTGTGTGTTGATAGTTGTGTTGACACATTGCTGTGAGGTTATAGGGTGTGTGACTGTCGGATGTAGGTGTAGGGTGTAGGTGTTGTAACTATAGCAGTAGTCATCTGGAGCTAAATTCTAGCTGGACAGAGAGTAGGATGTCTCACTGTTTGTCAGCGAATGGTCGTTCAATGATTTGAGGATTTATGTGACTGTTTACTAAGTAATAAAATACTATTCTAATGTGCACCTGTTGTGTGAGTACAACTTACAATTATTGATTAACACCCAGGTAATTGGTAAGAGGAGTTCAAAGTGATATTTCCACTATAAATTATTTTAACTTTCAGTATATTCTTATTCAATTCTTTTCAATTAAATATACATGTTTTAAAAGATGAAGCAATCGTTACGTGGCTATGTATGAAGTATCTTTAAATTCACAACTACAATGAACGTTAGTATATATTAACTTGAAAACAGACTATAACTTGTACTAGTATTTGTGTTCTCTTATTCAAAAAACAAATCTATGAATGCAAATATAAACATATATGAAGTGGTTATTGAACAAAGAGTATGTCTTTAAGCTACGTTTACTAGAAAGAACCTATATATTTTGTAAATAAAATTTCCAAAAGACACTTTATGAGTATTACATTTTCATTACTGTAAAAAATCTGTATTTATCAACATCCAACTTTGTACATCAAGTGGTTTTTTTAATTGAGAGTATATTTTGATAAAAAGAAGAATCTCTGTTCATGTTATTTTGATATCTTTTGGATAAATTACTTTGCCCAAAAAACGTCGAACTTTCAACTATCCCTTGATAACTGTTCCCTCGAACTGGCCTACACACTCTTGTATAACGAATCAGTGAATATTTCTACAAATATTCCCCTTAAATGTCGTTTTGTTAATGATACTTTCAGTAGCAATACTGTAATCAATGGTCAGTCAATATTCTCTTTAAAATAATATATCATAGACTGTCTACCATCTTTAAGAGTAAACAACTATGTTAGCAGCCTGGCGAGTAGAATGAATGATGAGACACTAAATGTGACAATTAGGAGGAAAGAAGAAATATAGCTACAGTGTCAAAATCATATCTGTAATAATTTGTTCACGATTGTGAACTACCAGAGCAGTAGTGATTTCTTTGTGGATACTATAGATATAAAAAACATTGATGACAAAAAAGTTTTCTTATATGTTTCTTTAGACAGCATTTAAGAAAGAAATCACATGCATCGATAGTTATGCTCACCTAAATTTTGTAGGAAGAAAGTGTATGGAATCTTCGGTTCAAAGAGAATAGTAACTATACCATTTGGTTGCAGTACTAATACACAAAATATCATAACAGTATGATATCTAAAGACAACATTTGTAAAAATATTTACAGATTTTTAATCAGAGAATCTGTAAGAAAATTGAGGCAATTTTTATCAAATATTTGTCGAAAGTATGATTGTCTCAGAGACAATGTAAATGTGAAAGAGATATCAAACAACAAAAACAGATATAAATCTTTTAATCTAATTTGGCCCCAAATTAAAAAATTTATTGAAAAATGGTGCACAAAGTATTAAGTCGATAGACAAAAACATTTTAAAGTAGATAAAGGAAATTTTGGTAATAAATATAGTTGTTTTTCTTCTTATATGTTTCTTGAGCCAACACACTTCTGAGACATCTCATCCATTGAGGTCTATGATACACAACAAACAATAATAATAAAACCTTATAGAAACAACAATTATAGCGTATGATTTTCAAAACAGACACTGACAGTGACCTCTAATTACAATATCAACACTAAAATTATCATTGACAAAACGAATTTTATGGCAATGTGGCCAGATTTAATCTTTCTTCCTAATAGCCGCCTTTAATATCGTTTGAATCACTCTATACTCTAAGTTGCTAGCGTTCAATGGTTGTTTGCTCTTGACAAAAGTATAGGACAATATTCAATGTTTTCCCTGTCTACTTTATTAATGTTTCACTTTGATCGTTCTTTGAACTGTGTGGAACAGAAATTGTACTTCAATGTTTTCTTAATTGACCCTTTTATATTAATGAAAATGACACAAAATTAATAACGTCCCCGTCGTCCGTGACCCCTCAAAGTAGAGTAAATAGAGGTAAACGAACTTTAAATCATGATCAGCAACGATGATGGGCAACACTCGTTGGCTCTTGTGAATAGAGCAAAGTAATATTTTTTATTTTGTGAATGAATGAATGATACGCGTGTAACATGCTATAAGAATTAACAAAATCCCATCTTGTGCCCGGTATTTTCAAACAAACAGTTAATTGTAAGACAAGAGTATGATTGCTTCATTTTTGTGGATGGCGTTGCTATTATTATTATTAACAACAATTCTTGTGCTAAATAGTTCAGTAAAATCTGATATTTGCTTGTCCCCTTGTCTGTTCACTTAAAATAAATCTAACTTAGGGAACACATCTTGAAAACATTTTACCAATAGGAGTAAATATGTATAAAATATGTGGTACATATGTTAAATATTGTAAGTTCAGTACTATGCAACACTGTTGTTCTTAAATTAATATATAGTTATACAGAGACAAACAGCAAATAAAGTAGCATAATTTAGAATGTCGTATCTACTGAAATATTAATAATCAATTAAAACCCTCTTTATAATATTATCAGGTAGAATTAGCTACAACCTTCAATGTATCTAAGCATTCTGTTACATATTTATTATCTCCATGAAATCCGAGACTATTTGAGAAAGCGGTATTATGATTATATTTGCAAAACACACAGATAATTCCTGGCCAACGCCCAAATATGAGCACCGCATTTTTGTCAATATCACAACACAATATAACAATACCACAATACCCCTATCTCCCCCCATTATTAGCCGCTTAACTTCCCCCTCTCTTTATACCCCG
The DNA here is from genome assembly GCA_003708535.3 of Kazachstania bromeliacearum. NCBI lineage: Eukaryota > Fungi > Ascomycota > Saccharomycetes > Saccharomycetales > Saccharomycetaceae > Kazachstania > Kazachstania bromeliacearum. The sequence continues at coordinate 70,839 of PPOP03000041.1, read as the reverse complement.
GTCACGTGCGCCGGATTTGAAATTTGAAAAATAAACAATTCAATGATATTTCCACCAGCAAGAAAACAATAAACCTGTAGAGCCCCAGCTTGTGGAAGAGAACAGTACAGAAAGACAAGTGATGTCCGGCACTGGTAGTATATTCCAGAATTTGAGGAAATTGACCAACCCAAATAATAATAGCAACAGTAACAGTAATAGCCCGTCCAGCAGTAATAATAACATATTGTCACAGAGTCCCAAGAGAGATTCACAAGATTCTAACTCTTTGAAAAAGCCATTGAATAAGAAAAACACACTTAATTCACAGAATTTATCACAATACATTAATAATAATGCCAGTAAGTCACCGGATTTATCGTCACATTCCAGATCACAATCTATTCAATCAAATTCGAAATATTCATATTCGTCAAGAAGATCATCCACTACAAATGATAAACAAAGTATATTGACTAGACAATTCACTAACCAAAGTAATTCGGCAAACAGTGTTTACTCCACGAATTCAATGTCCAATTTAGCTAAATTTGTATCCACAGATGGGAAAATTCATTTAGATATGCCCAGTGATTATGAAGTGACATCATTGTTTGAAGACTTAATGTATAAGAGAAACATCTTACAAAACTTACCACATGATAAACAAGAACAATTGTTAAATTATGATATAAAGAAGAAATGGCTTATAGTGAAACAAGATTTGCAAAACGAAATGAAAAGGGCAAAGGGTAAACAACAGATGCCAAGTAATAACGATATTAATAATAATGAGAGCATAGCAGAGCAAATGGATACACCCAATGTGAACCAAGAGTTATCAAGGAAACAATCTATTGCTACATTAAATCATCCAGTTGTTATTCAAAGAAACACCACGCCATTGGATAAAACAAATAGATTACCCATTCACTATGTGAAAAAAATTATTGCTGATAATTTGACTAAAGATGAAATGAATGATCTATGGGTTACACTGAGAACTGAACAATTAGATTGGGTAGATGCATTCCTGGATAATCAAGGACATATTGCTATGGCTAACGTATTAATGAAAACTTTATATAAATTACCATCCGCCACTGCTTCGAATAAACCACTGGATAACGAATTATTAGAGAAGGAACAATCTTTCTTTAAATGTTTTAAAGTGTTATCCATGCTTTCTCAAGGGTTGACTGAATTCACAAGGCATAAATTAATGACCGATACAATTGCCCGTGGGTTATTCTCTGTGAGATTGAATACAAGGAAAATGGCTACAGAAATTTTCGTCTGTATGTTAGAACATAAGAATCAAAGTAAATTTGAAGCCATCTTAACGTCATTAGATCAAAATTTCCAAATTGGTACTAATGCCCATATGATTCAAGATATCAAGAGAGTACCACAATATTTTACACATTTAAATTTAAATTCACATTTGAAAATTGTTCAAGCTTGGCTTTTTGCCATGGATCAAACTTTAGACGGTAGAGGTAAGATGGGGTCACTAGTAGGTGCATCAGATGAATTTAAAAGGCTAGATGGTGAGAATTCTATCTTAGAGTATTGTCAATGGTCTATGGTTTTTATTAACAAATTTTGTAGATGTTCCGATAATATCAAGCAAAGAATGCTATTAAGAACCAAATTGGAAAACGCTGGGTTCCTAAGAATAATGAATAAGATGAAATTATTAAATTATGATAAGATTAAACAACAAATTGAAAATTATGAAAATGATAAATTAGATGATTTTAATGGTTTGTTGGAATCCCAAAATAAGCATGCGGATATTGATTTATCCAACCCCTTGTCATTATTACAAAATCTTTGGGATTCTTGTAAAGGAACGGATAATGAAAAAGTCCTGGTGTCTTTAGTTCAGCATCTTTTCCTATCGAGTACTAGACTAATTGATGATCGTAAAGATCCAACACAATTAACCAAACAATTGAAATTAATTGATTCATTGGTGGCCAATGTTAGTGCATCATCTGCTACCGCTGATGAAGAAACTACAATGAATATGACCATTCAAAGATTATTTGACTCTATGCAAACTGATGATGTCGCTAGACGTGCCATCTTGGAGAGCAGAACTTTAACGAAAAAATTGGAAGAATTACAAGCAGAGAAAGATTTATTAAGTGCTAAATTGAGTAAAGCAGGTAATGGTCTTGTTGGTCAATTAGAAGAAGAAGTGGCGGAAAGAGATAGAATCTTAGCTAAAAATCAAAGAGTCACTAAACAGTTGGAAAACGAATTACAAGAATTAAAGAAAAGACATCTGTTAGAGAAACATAATCAAGAAGTTGAATTACGTAAAATGTTGACCATTTTAAATTCAAGAGATCCTGATAATAAAACCTCGGGGGATGGAAACATCGAAAATCAATTAGACATTCAAAGAGCTTTACAAGATGGATTGAAACGTGCCAAGAAAGATTTCACACAAGATGCAAGAAAATTCGGTATGACTGTTCAACCAAATAAAAGATTGCAAATGTTAAGAATGAAAATGGAGGATATTGAAAATGAAGCTAGAAAATTAGAAATGACAAATTTTGCTGATATTGAAAGAAAAACATTGAATCCAATACCACCAGTGTCTGCTTCACATAAGAAAAAGAAAAGTAAGAAAACAACGATAAAATCTAAGCCTGTCAAGAACGATATACAGGAACAAGAGAGTATCAAGAAATTAAATCAATTGAGAGAAGCATTAGCTGCCATTCAATCAGAATCTAATGATATTTCTAAATTTAATGTAGAAGAACGTGTCAATGAAATGTTCAACGATAAAAGATCTAAGGCATTACAAAGGCTGAGGGATTTAGAAACCAAATTTAAAGATTTGGATATTAATTTTGATATGGATGAAATCATTGCTGCCACTGAAAAGGCAGCTGATACAGGTTATTCCACTTTAGATCCAAGTAATTCACAAACTTCCATTGATGAAATTACTCGTCTGACAGATGAATTATCTAAAATGCATGCTGTCATGAAAGAACGTAACGAAAAGGAACAAACATCTTCGTCGTCATCTTCATCAGATGATTCAGATGATAGCATATCTGTTCTACGTAATGATGAACAAAGTATTGTTTCTGATCGTTCCACTGTGTCTGGGTCATTCTTAGAATCATTAACTCAAAAATATGGTACTGGTCAAAAACAAGTTACTTCTCCAGTAACCGCATCTGAAAAATCGTTTATGAACCGTTTGAATCGTAGATCTTCTGGACATGCTTCTTACCTACAAGAATTGACCAACAAGGTAACACCAAGACCTGCATTTGATGAAATCGTCGATAATATTTCCTTGCGTGAATCTGATGAAAATCATATAGCAGTTAATGAAGAAGAATCTGATCATGAAAATATTGATACTGTGGATGATGAAAGTGAAAGTGATATAAAGACAAGCACCCCTGCTCCACCTCCACCACCTCCACCACCACCTTTGCCTACAGAACTATTTAAAGACGGTGTATCCGAAGAAGATAAACCTTCTGAAGGTGGAGCTCCACCTCCTCCTCCACCTCCTCCTCCCCCAGGATTGTTTGGTGGTGAATCACCTAATTTACCACCTCCACCTCCATCACTGCCTCCATCTTTATCTGGTTCACCAATTATGGGTTCAGGTGCTATCCCAGCACCTCCACCAATGATGCCTTCAGCGCACAATAGCCCCATTACATCACCATTATTGCCACAAGCATCTGTCTTCGAAAAATATCCTCGTCCTCAAAAGAAATTGAAACAATTACATTGGGAGAAATTGGAATCAACAGATAACTCTATTTGGACTACTGGTAAGGCCGAACAATTTGCTGATGATTTGTATGAGAAAGGTGTATTGTCAGATTTGGAAAGAGCATTTGCTGCTAGAGAAATTAAATCATTGAACTCGAGGAAGAAGAATGATCAAGATAAGATCACACATTTATCTCATGATATCTCACAACAGTTTGGTATCAACCTACATATGTACAGTACATTATCAGTACATGATCTGGTGGTTAAAATTCTTAAATGTGATAGAGACATTTTGCAAACACCAAGTGTCATTGAATTTTTATCAAAGCCAGAGATTGTTGAAATATCTGTTAACTTACAAAGAAATTATGCTCCATATACTACTGATTGGGAAGGTATTCAAAAACTCGAAGATGCTAAACCACCTGAAAAGGATCCAAATGAATTACAAAGAGCTGATCAATTATACCTAAACTTAATGGTAAATCTTCAATCTTATTGGGGGTCTCGTATGAGAGCTCTTTCTGTGGTCACAACTTTTGATAAAGAATATAATGAACTTTTAGCTAAATTGAGAAAAGTTGATAAGGCTGTAGGTGTATTACAAGAATCAGATAATTTAAGAAATGTGTTTAATGTGATTTTAGCAGTTGGTAACTATATGAATGATACATCAAAACAAGCTCATGGTTTCAAGTTAGCAACTTTACAAAGATTGACATTTATTAAAGATAGTACAAATAGTATGACTTTCTTAAATTATGTTGAAAAAATCGTTAGAAAAAATTATCCATCCTTTAATGCATTCTTAGAAGAATTAGAACCTGTTTTAGACGTGGTTAAAATTTCTATTGAACAGTTGGTGAATGACTGTATTGACTTCACTAAATCTGTAATCAATGTAGAAAGATCTATCGAAATAGGTAATTTAAGTGATTCATCTAAGTTCCATCCATTGGACAGAGTATTAGTAAAAATATTACCTGTGTTACCAGAAGCCAGAAAAAAAGGTGATCTATTGAATGATGAAGTTAAATTGACTATGTTAGAATTCAATAATTTGATGCAAATATATGGTGAAGACACTACAGATAAATTTGCTAAAAATTCATTTTTTAAGAAATTTGCAGATTTTATTAGTGAATACAAGAAAGCACAGATTCAAAATATCAAAGCTGAAGAAGAAGAAGAACTTTATGAAAAGCATAAACGGTTGGTGGAAGAACAACAAAGAAAGGCTGATAGAGAACGTGAAAAGTTGGAAGCTGCTGCCAATAAAGAAGGTGAAAATGATGATACAACTGATAGACGTGCTGTTATGGACAAGCTACTAGAACAATTGAAGAACGCAGGTACTACCAAGGCAGATCCTTCATCAGCTAGGAAAAGAGCTATGGCTAGGAAAAAATTAAATACAGATAAAGATGCCGCATCAAATATATTACATGACATTGATACGGATGATGATTCCATAGTGTATTCCCCTGATGTGAAACGGAGATCCATGAGTCATCTGATAAGTGGGTCACCGACTCCAGTTGCTCCAGGTACCACACCAACCGATAAGATGCCAACGATAGACGGTAAAGAACATCCTGATGAGGAAGAGATTGCTGATAGAGCCAAGGCTTTGTTGATGGAATTGAGAGGTGGAGCTTCCTCCCCCACTAAAAAGAGTTCATTACTTGATGAACACAAGGAAAGACTACGTGCTCGTAGGAAACGTAATAGTTCTATTGGCAATTCCTCAGGTAGTAATAACCTAAACTTTTTCGATTCTGTATCAGAAGTTACTTCATCGAAGACTACCAATATTGAAGAAGCCAGCTTTGAAACAACAACGACTGAAGATGTACCTCATAATGATTCGACTTTGACGACTATAATCGAAACTGGCACAAAGGATGATTCAACCCCAAGCGAGCCAGACTCTCCAGAACAATCTCCATTTATGGACGCAAACTAATTAGCATATAATATAATACTATTAATCAATAACCACTACTCATATATAGTTATATATAGTATAGTCATTGCAATAAACGCAACTTTTATTAATACTTGTGTATTTTGTTACCCCGTTATCGGTTACAAGTTAAAACCCGAGTTGGAAATTAAATAACATTAGCAGTACATAAACCATTGACATATTGATACAATCAAGTTTTAGAGAATTGCTTAATTGATTTGCTATAAGTTTCCGATTGCTAATATATTTTATTTAGTCAAATTAATATGTCTACCGTCTCTGAAGAAGCTGAGAGGATCTCTCTGCAGGTGGCAACAATGTCTACCCAATTGATGGAGAGTATACAGAAACAATCAGATTTAGAGGAAAGATTAAATCAGTCCAACAAGACTATTGCCTCTTTGAAAAATGTAGAAGAGAAGTACAACAAGGTAAGCACTCACTATAATGAATTGAAGTCAACGTTAACAACTAAAGAACAAGATATTCTCTCTTTACAAAATAAGTTGGAGGAAGAAGTTAAGCTTCGAACTGCTGCAGAAGAGAATGTGAGAAAATTGGAAGCAGAAGTGGAAGATTTATCTGTTGAGTTGTTTTCACAAGCTAATGAAATGGTTTCAGATGCTAATAAGGAAAAATATTCGATTGAAGTGCTCAATAAAAAATTATTAGATGCATTGACTGAAAAGGAAAATGCCCTAGAGACAATGAATGTTCAACAAAAACATTTAAAACGTGTCTTGGAAAAATTAGAAAGTGAATCACCATCAATTGCACCTGCAAATAACAGATTTTCAGTGCTTACTACGGATTCAGATTCCATATCTTTGAAAAACAGTTTGACCAACCCTTCTCTACAAACTCAGGATACTATTCAAGGTATTATATATTCACCAAATATTTCTGCTATACGATTTGATATTGGTCTATACAATGAATTCTTAAGATTCCTTGCTGTATTGCCATCGAGTAAAACTATCAAGGACACTGCAGGTGAGTCTAAATTGATAAGGCGACTAGTGAATGATGAAATCAATCCATTGTTGAAAATTGATAATGCACCAGGTATAGGTTGGTTAGCTAAGAAAACGTTACTTACTTTAATGATTGAAGGAATGGTTGTCATTGAACCATTGAGTGGTGTCAATGAGACTTATCAACATGGTTATGCTTCGCCTCCAGTAAGTAGACAATCGACGGAAAAGCAACCTCATTTATTTAATTTCCCTAATGACTCCCCACCTGTGGCACTTCATGAAGCATGTGCTCTTTGTGGTGAATCAAGAGATGATTCCATACAATATGCCAGAACGCACGTCTTAAAGACACAGGTAAAGGGAGATGATGGGAAAATTACTGTGACAAGTAGTTATCCATTATGTTTATGGTGTCTTTTGAGAGTTAGACAAACATGTGATATCTTTTCATTTTTAAGATCTTTGAAGTTAGGAGCTTGGAATCTCGAACAAATTACATTGGAGAATGGTAAAATTAAAACCAAATCGAGATCTGCTAAAAAGAGTAGATCAGAAAGTAATCGCTCGAAAAGAATGAGTTTTATGGCAGGTTTAGGTATAAATTCTTCTAATTCTCATACCACGCCGCATGTTGAAGCTCCGAAGCAATCAATGGAGAAAACGGAACAACCTAATACAAATATCAAGAGAGCATGGTTACACTTATGTAAGCTTCGTGCAATTTTACATTGGACACACGTTGGTCTTTGGTCCGTGGATGATTCAGTATCTACGAAAATTGGACCTTTGAATCAAAATGATACTGAAGAATTGGAAACCAGTCCAACTGTTACTGATGAGCATACGCTATATTCTTCTCAAAACCAACAAGAAAATAGTAATTCACAACCTGAACTAGTCGATACTCTTAATGAAAATGAAAATATCAAAATGCAAGAAGAGACTAAAAATGTACCTCAACCGGGCCCCCAAGAAGACGTAACCGTAAATAACAATACTGAAAATTCTTTATCTGAAGATAAGATTGAGGAAAAAAATATGGAACCTGAAGAAGTCAGTAATGATAATGAAGAACCTGTAATAAATGAAGTTGACGATGCTGCCGTGATAGAAGAAAATGCTACAGTTACTGAAATATCGCCAATTGAATCTGAAACAGATGCTGATGAGACAAATGGTAGTATCGATATTATTGGTGATTATCATAATGATGTTAAATCTCAAGTAGGTTCTAAAACCGATGTCTCTTCTGGCAACGACAATTTTGATGATGCACAAGAGGATGTATAGACTATAAATATTTAAGTATATGATTAAAAAAAATCATTATAAACTATATAAATAAGTACTATTCGTCACCTTCAACAACCAAACGTTTCTTGTTCGGTCTTGACACACGAATTCCATCGTCTTCGTCGTCCCCCTCACTATTGTCTATTTTAGTATCACTTTCACTATTAGATTCATCGGAGGTTCTTTGACGTTTTAGTGGATTCTGCATATTGTCGTTGTCTGAAAGAGCAGATGCATAATCATCGTCAGAAAATTCTGCCGGTTCTGTAATTTGAGGAACTGTTTGGATTTCTTGCATACTTGTTTCTGGTTCTTTAGTAAATTGTTCTTGAGTATCTAAGTCAGATTCTTCGGATTTATCAGCATCAGAAATTTCCATATCTACTTGAGAAATCTCATTTTCAACTTGCTCATTTAAAGTAAGCAGCGTTTTATTTGCAGAAGAACCTAAATTCCCTAACTGTTGCAAACCTTCTAAAGTAGGAATAGGACCATCAAACAAAGCAGAAAAATTGCTAGTTGTACCACCTCCATTAGCCATTCTCTCGTCAGAAAATTTACCAAATAATCTAGCCTTTTCTGGGGATAATTGCCCATCATTTCTGTCCAATAGCCATCTCATATACATTTCATTTTCAAAAAAGATGGGAGTTAGCGTATCGTCTTCATCATCTGAATCAATAAATTCTTTACTGAAAACTGCAGAATGTTCTTTTCTTGCCTGGTGAGAAGAATCACCATCATCATCAATGTCAAATTTTGGAAGATTACTTTTCTTTAATTTACGACCCTTAGATTTTTTCTTTGCGGTTGCAATACCTTTCCTGATATTTTTATTGTGACCTGTAGAAGGATCGTCCAGACCTTTGAAATATTCATTATCATCAATTTCATCATCTCTGACAATACTAGGATCATCGTAATCATAATTATCGTGACCGGTCCATCCATCTTCTTCGCCGACGATAACATCGTTCTTACGGGGTCTTACTAAATATGATGATGCTGCTTCTCCGTTTGGCGTTTGGAATGGATTTGCCATATATTTTTTTACCAATGCAATGCATTCTTCGATTTCAGGGATTTCGACGTCCCCAGGTAAGTAACAAGATTCATGTTGTGAGGATGGAATAGAATATCCAATCAATCTTAATAATGCTCTGAAATCTCTATCATGCAAAATTGGGTTTCCAAGGTCCTTAGGAAAGATAAATTTTTCATTTGGTGGATTCTCCGTTTCAGTTTGATTTTGAATATTAAGTGTTAACCAAGATTTGAATATATCGAGAGTTTTACTCAAATGTTTCATTAATTCTTCAAGATACTCTATTTTTGAATCATCAAGTAATGTTGCGACTAAAATACCGAATTTCATGTCCTTTAATACACTAACTGGCAAGGTTTCTTCATCAGGAAGTAATTTAAATTGACTAGGTGGTACACCATAAAAGTTATCCTCTTTAGCAGCTCTCCTTTCGCCATATTTCTGGAAATATCCAATTTCAGCATCATGTAATGTTGGAAATAATAAGCCAACAATCCATGATGGTGATTTTTTCAAACGACTTTTTAATCTATGGAGATAATAATTGGAAAATTGTTCTACATGTTTTCTTACTCTAGCTGTTCTTTCAAGACCGTTGTCAGATAACATTTCTTTCAGCAGTACAATTAAATCAATTCGGAATAAGTAAGATTCATCTTTGGCCTGAATGAAGACTCTATGGAAAAAAGCAACAATCTTCTTGATTTGGTCATTATCCAATTCTTTAAATCTTTGTAAAAAGTTAATGTATGTTTCAATAGTTGCGTCATTAATATAACTATTTTGAACCTTCTCGAAATTCACTTCAACTTCGGCAAAATGTGGTGTTAGCATTTCAATTGCTTCATCTCTATCAACATTTTCCTCCTCTACTAATCTATCAATGTCTTCTTTACTTATTTGAATTTTCTTGTGACGTCTAGACTTACCTTTAACAACCAATCTATTATCCTCAGAAGCATATTGCTCTAACGTCTTTAACACAGTGTGGGTTAAATCGACACAACTCATCATATATTGAGGTGAATGTCTAATAGCCATTCTGGGCAGGTTGGATAGCAGTTGAATTCTCTCATCACTAAACAATCTACTTAAAATAAATTCGATATCGTCAGTGTCTGCTTCTAAATTCTTTTCATTATTCACTAGAACTAATAGTTCATTGAAAGCAATCATACCAGCGTGTACAACTATCCAATTTTTATTATCGAATGCATTTCTTAATAAATGCGAGACTAAAATAAATGACGTTTCTCTAAGCGCTTCTGAAACATATGATATTTCTGTTTCTTTGTCTATTTTGCATCTCAAATTTTGATATTTAACAAACCAAGCAAAAAATAATAAGTATTCAATCTGTTGAATGATAAGTAATTTGTCTTGCTCTGTAGTCATATAATTTGTCACACTATGAAGAAGAATATTAAACCCAGAATCCATAAAATCGTTGATAAATTTTTTAAACGTCTCTACAGTTTTACCTTGTAACAGTAAGAAACTAGACACTTGTGAATTTAACAAACTGTTTGGTAAACCTTCTTCCAGAGGATCATCTTTAGTTCTTGTTATTCTTTTTGACCATTTTTTTCTGTTGTCTAACTTTTCTAATGCAGTGGAATCATCTAATATATTTTGAGAACCAGATACAGTCAATCTGACTTTATCTGGTGTTTGTAATGATAACATTGCTCCAAACCTTGAATGTCTAGATGATGTATTTTTGATAAGGTTTTTCTTCATTTGAAATTCTTTCTTTAATAAATTTGATAATTCCATTTCTGGTTTGGATGCATGAGTAATTGAATTATTATTTGTTGTGGAACCATTTCGCAGTTGTTCTTTGGAACGATATTGGAACAGTAATTGTTGGTTTGTATCTTTTGTTAAAAAGAACATAATCTCTAAAATTGGGATATTAATAAAATCTTGATCAAATTCAGATGTCAAAGAACTACTTAAAGTTAATATTAATGCAAACACTTTATTACGATCAAAAGAATTTACCACTGCATTCAGTGAAATATCGTCCATGGAAACGTTTGGTGGTAATGTATCCACTGATGTGATACCTTTAGTGGTGGATGGTTTTTTCTTGGTGGTAATCATTAATTCACCAGGTTCAATGGATATTACATTTCTGAAAAAATTCAATGCCAATTTAATGATAATATTATCCCTGGGGGTTCTAGACAATCTATCAATCTTCATCACATTTAACACTAAACGAATTACGGCTTTCAATACTTTCCCATTCTCGGTGGATAGAATAGCCTTCTTATAAATCAATTGATATTTTTTCAAATCAGTATAGTATTTAACTTGATTCGTAGTGGATTGTTCAGTAATAATTAAGGGCCAAGTCATCAAGACAAGTAATTGTAAACAATGTAAAGCCACTTTATCATAATAAATTTTATTTCTCATGGGTCTCTCAGCATTTTTATTTTTACGTAGCAATTTAGCTTCTAATGCAGATTTATTTTCCCAATCGATCAAAATAGGTATTAAATCATCTGTCAATATTCTATATTTGGCAGCAGCCATGGCCACATCCCAAGTATTCTGTTGATCATCCACTAATTTAAACCATCTTTTCAAATCCTGCAGACAGGCTAAACAGTCATCACCTAATTTATATGGAGGAGGATCCAAGCTCGATGTATAATCCGGACCACCGATGGCAGTAGCCAATAGAGCAATTCTAGCTCTTAAAACTTTATGTGGGTTCTCAGTTTCCACTGCAGTGTTCTCCATAACCACTTGTATGTACTGTTCTGAACCTTTTGGCCTTTTCGTGTCACATCTCTAATGATTTAAATTTCAATAATTTTTCAAGATTTCCTTTTACGCGTTCTTTTTTCCAAGATCCAAATTAGATCTGTACAAAGACACTGACAAGGTAAAAGAGATGAATGGAACTAGTAAACATTGACTTAGTTATTAACTTGATAACATACTGTAATTATCAATATTTCATAGCTATTACTTTTAAATCCGGTAAAATATTGAGTCGTTTATTTTTCTTAATACATGGTTCACACACTGTCGTTTAATATTGCATTCTTTGTAGGAATGCATTAATTTGTGTCCCATTTCTTGTCACTTCACCCCGTCATCGTTTGTCATTTAATTTGTCATAAAGTTAGTATTAGTCATTTTACTATCTCCACTTCGGTGTTAAAAATTAGCGGAGATAAAAGATTTGGAAAACTTATATAAGCTGATAAGCTGACAGTAACGACACGTTTACCCCTGTAAAGTACCAATCGTTTACTAAGAGAATAGTATACAAATAGTCAAGATGTCAAAACCAATTGTACTTCGTTTGGGTAAAACTTTATACGGACAAGCTGCTTGGGATGAGTTTTCCAAGATTGTCGATGTTGTGACGATCCCTACTACCACCAACCGTGAAGAATTCTTCAAAATGTTACATGATCCTGCCTCCCCATTGTCACGTATTAGTGTGATCACTAGAACAGCTCATAGTGTAGAACAGACAGGTAGATTTGATGAAGAATTAGCTGCTAATTTACCTGAATCTGTTATTGCAGTGTGTCATAATGGTGCTGGTTACGATCAAATTGATGTCAAATTTTTCAATGATAGGCATATCCAAGTGTCTAATACACCTGATTTAGTTAATAATGCCACTGCTGATAATCATGTGTTCTTACTATTGGGTGCATTGAGAAATTTCCCAATTGGTTACAGGAGCCTGATTGCAGGTAATTGGGAAAAAGGGGGTGCTGGAGCTGGTGCACCTTATGGTCATGATCCAGAGGGTAAAACTGTTGGGATCCTTGGGTTAGGTGGTATTGGTCGTTCTATTGTGTCAAGGTTGAAACCATTTGGATTTGAAAGATTTATCTATCATAATAGAAGTAAATTGTCTAGTGAATTGGAAAATGGTTGTGAATACGTTTCTTTGGATGAATTATTAGCTCAATCAGACATTATTTCTGTTAATATTCCATTGAACCCAAAGACTGTTCATTTTCTAGATTCAGCTGCTTTCGATAAGATGAAACAAGGTGTAGTGATTGTTAATACTGCTAGAGGTGCAGTTATCGATGAGGAAGCTTTGACAAATGCTTTGAAAACGGGTAAAGTAAGATCAGCTGGGTTAGATGTCTTTGAATTCGAACCAAAGATATCTCAAGAGCTGTTGGATATGCCACAAGTGTTGGGATTACCACATATGGGAACACATACAGTGGAAACAAGAAAGAAAATGGAGGAATTCGTTACTGCAAACGCCAAACAAGCAATTACCACAGGTAAAGTGTTGACAATTGTTCCAGAGATGAAAGATGAAGCTTGGTTTAAATCAATTTAAAGATAAAAGAAGCAATTATAGTTAAAGGATGATGATGATGATAAATTATATATATATATGAATATTATAAATAAATAACAAGAATCAAACTGATTCTTGATTGTCTGTACTGACCTTACCCACATCCTGAATGGGTAAAGTTTCTTGAGAATAACTTGAAACTTCTGTATGTTCAGGTAAAGTAGATGCTGGATTACTTTCAATATCTACAAGGCCACTATCAGTGTCATCATTGGTATCACATAGATTTTCTAAAAGAAGATTCTTGATAGTGAATTTTTGAGCCACTGGTGGATTCAAAATTTCTAATTCTTCATCTGTAAAGATCTTGGGGAAAATAAAGCAGATAATCACAGTTAATAGTAAAACCAAGGGGAACCCAATGGCAGCAATAGTGTCTGTAATGGTAAATTCCCCGACAAACCCAATTAAACTGAATGTAATAAAAATTAAAAATGATTTGGTAGACACCTTGTGCAAGGGATTAAGTGGTGTTTCAGCTGCTTTAATTAATGGATCCGTGAAAAACCAAACTATTCTGTGAATAATTTCATTATCAACAAGCCCTTGTATAGCCATCACAAAGAATAATCCTGATAACACTGCCTGTGGAATTTGCCCCAAACAGATTAAAAATGGTCTTGTCATGGTACCTAACATCATTAACCCTTGAACAGTGTTAGTAAATCTTTGTTCCACACATCTTACCACTTCATTTTCTTTGTCTAGGACTAATAACGATTCAGTATGTAATGGTGCCTGTGGAATTAACCCATTCGGTGGTGGGATCCCCATTATACCAGCTACCCCTGTGGTTATACCTAATAATGCAAAATCGAAGTGGAATGATGATGGTTTAGTTAATTTATATTGAGATCTTTGGGCCATTAATGATGAAACGTTATGATCGAAATAAAATAAAATGGTTAAAATTAAACCAAATGGTAATGCAAGGAAAACATCTTTGGTAGCAATTTTCTCATATGCAAACCATGTGGTGGAAGTTCTTACACCACTAGTGGTGGGTAAATAAGCTTTCGTGATGGGTAATCTAGCAAATTTAACGTTATTCAAATAACCACCAAAATGTGTAAATGCAGACCAAAATAATACAGATAATGCAGTGGAATAATCAGAAATAAATTTTCTAATTCTATGATTTAAGAATGGGAATTTATAAAATTGTTTGAAAAGAGTACCAAAGATTGCCATTAGTAATGCTACGACAATACTGGCAAACCCACTAACTAATTTTTCATCTTCAGTGTAATCACCTTTTTCAAATTGTCTTAATAAAATTTGAATACCCTTTTGAATATAAACGATATTAATGAATAACCCAAAAATATCACAGGGGAAAGTGGTCACTAATTGTAATAATGCAACCGAGTTAGATAATGCTAAAATCAAATGGAATATTAATGACCACATATCAATCCAGAACATAAATCCAAAATAATCTGTATCTAATGGTTTTATAATCTCATACACTGTATAGTGGAAGATAGAGATGGGACCTGTGACACCGACAATACATAGTGGTTGACCTGCCACGGCACCAAACACTATACCCCCCATAGCACTTGCCAACAGGATCTCGTTGACACCGTAGGCATTATCAGTTCTATCGAACATATCCTGTGCAAAGGCAATAGCAGGCAATAAATTGTTGAAGTAAGTCTCCAGTAGAGATGGGATTACTCTATAATCCCAAGAATCCTTCCAATCCTGTACGTAGTAGGGCAGTCTATCCTGTAGATCTAAATATATCCCCTTCCCTATAGTTGGTAACCTTCTTCTTCTCTTCCTTACTGTGTCTTCGTTGGGTGAAGAGGTGGTCGCCGATGACGACGACAAACTCTTTAAGCTATCTGGTTTATACCGCTGTTCGTTTCCTTTGATGCTGGACGTCATTACTTGTTTGTTAAGTTACAGATCCAACCACCGAACAGAAAAGGGATACACAGGGGACTACTGACAAGACTTTGTATTTATATACATTTGCGATGAGTCTGGTCCAACTTTAAATTTTTCTTGACAGGTTCTCGAAGGAAGCGGGGCGTGCCCAGAAAATTTGTGGATTCCGGTTGGCAGGAAGTGACTCCCCTGCGCAGTTGTTACCGCCGTTGACGTGTAAACCGGGGCCCCACTATGGCTAACTTTGGAGCCGTTTGTGGCACTCCGTGAATATCGTTGATGTGTTATTTATAACTGGTTCGTAAAGCGGGGGTTGAAGGCAAGAGTTCTATATTTGGGTTGTCACCGGGAACGATGCTATTGTGACGACATTGTGACGATGTATTATAAGGTGTGAATGTTGGGTTGCCAAGGAGTCTCGGTTGGTAGTAGTGTGTTTGTGGGTTCAAAGTGGGGAACTTGATTTATATAGGTGTAGTGCTGCAAATGGGGAACTAAACTGTGTATATATTATAAATAAACTTTCAACTACTCATGCAGATACTGATAGGTGTTGAATGATAAAATTAGGTAAAAGTCGACAGTATAGGATATCTTTTATATCTAGGTTTTCTCAATTTACTTTTTTGCTCTTTCTTTGATATGTTTCTATTGGATTGTATACAGTTTTCCCCAATGAAAATGTAAATGCCATTGCAAGAACAATAAACAAGATAATATCATATTTTCTGAACCGATACAGACCATCAACCTTATAAAACAATTAAATATTATTGCCATAAAATATCCCAAAGGATCAAGTAAGAGTCCTTGTATATATATCCTTCTTAGAGTTTAGCCATGCAGTCACGAGGTCCAATTGCGTAGATTTACTGTATCTGTAAATTGGAAGAGGCAATGTAGAACTTGGACTCGACTGCAGATATAAGATATTAAATGGGAATAAATATATTTCTGTATTAATCGATACTGAACTTTTATGATATTTGGATGATTTTCACTGTTGAATCATAACATTGCCCCGTTCTGAGGATGGTATTGTTCAAAAAACATCGTTATAAGAAGCCTACAGGCAAGGAGGTCAGAAGCAAATGCACAACTCGCATTACTTTTCAATCATCATGATTGCTTAATTATATAAAAGTGCAAAAAAATGAAAATGCTGAAATTAATTAAATATATATGCTGAGAATATCTAGTGTCTTATTATTTACGTTACCAGTTAGTCACTTCTTCTGCTTCACCAAACACAGAAGCTTTGGCCTCATCTTGCCCGACGGTACCTTTCCACTCTGTTGGTTTGGCATCTGTAAATTCTTTAGCGTTTTGCTTTAAGAATTCTAAAATGTAATTATTGATTAATTTAAATTCTAATAAGAATGCATCATGACCATCTTGAGATTCGATCATTTTTATTTTAGAATTCTTAATGTGTTCTGCCAAAAATTCTTGTTCAGAGTAAGTGAAAAGACCATCTGAACTGATACCAATCACTAAAGAAGGTTGTTCTACAGATCCTAACACTTTTTCAATATCTTCATCATATTGTAATCTATCACGAGCTAAATCATGGGTATCCAATTTACGTGTAATAGCAATATAACAATTAGCATCAAATCTGTTAATAAATTTAACACCTTGATAACGTAGATAACTTTGTGCAGAGAAATATGTTTGTGCTGGTTTAGTTTCTTTCACTTCACCTGTCACTACAGAAGTGAGCGATGTAGTTGAAGAAACTGATTTAATGGAATCCGCACTAGAGTCGGAAGATGTTCTTCTACTTGATGCTGATCTTTGTTGAGTCAAGTTTCTGGAACTGGCGCTGGTTTGAATACCATCGTTATGAATTTGTAATGATTGTTCATTAACTGTGGAAGGTGTACGAGTAATATCTTTACTGGTCACTGCAGTGGTAGTTGAAGCCACTTTAGTACGTTCTTTATCAGAAGGTGTTCTTCTAGAAAATTTATTTTCAAAACTGTTTCTAGATCTGTAAGTTAATAATGCAGTCATTCTAGCAGCAGATAAACCTGCCACAGGTGGATTTTCCAAATCATAATAACCATCTTCATAATTTGGATCTGAATAAATTGATTGTCTTTGAGCTTCAGACCATGAGATACACCAAGCAGAATGTCTAGCAGATGTAGCTAATGCCACTAAATTCTTTACATATTCTTTACCGTACATCACTGTCCATTCTAGGGCAGCCATACCACCCATGGACCCACCGATAACACAAGCCACAGATTTGACTCCTAAATCATCTAATACAATTCTATGAGCTCTCACATCATCTCTGACAGTACAAAGTGGGAATTCTGGACCGTATCTTTCACCAGTGGCTTCATTAATAGATAAAGGTGAGAATGAACCGTATGGTGACCCCATAGAATTCAAACAAATGATAAAGAATCTAGATGGGTCGAATGCTAAATCGTTACCTAGTAAGGGCCCCCACCAGTCAGCGACATCAGATGAACCAGTCAAGGCATGACAGATGACTAACACATTAGTACCATCTTCATTTAAATGACCCCAAGTCTTGTAAGCAATAGGGAAATTATTTATAGTGATCCCAGATTCTAACACTAAAGAGGGGATCTCGACGACTCTTTGTTGGTGTACAATTTTAGTGAAGGGGTTCACTCGTCTCACTTCCTCCAAATCGAGTTCTCTTAAATTATGGCACTTAGCAGTTTTCATTGTTGGTCAAACAGGTCTTGTTTTGCAACATTAAAGAAAACATACCACTTGCAGTTCAAGCATCGAGCCTCTTGTGTTTATATACCCACAGTTTTAGTCAACTTAGTAATAGCATCCAGAGAGACAAAAAACTGTGGCAATTTTTCCCTGCGGAGTATCGTCTCCGCACAAAAAATTTCTCGCTGAATTGTGGCGTCGGCACGTGACTGTGAAAAAGTGAGGCCCGCTCACGTGCAATTGCGTCTGTAAATAGCTGGGTTCGAGGAATATACCGACGTTTATTATACAATTTGAGACACTTCCCCTAGTGGGGGTGCTCGTTATAGTGTTACATATAATGAGATACAGCCATATATAGCGTGTGGTGGTGAATGTGTGTGATTTTAATGTCCATATGGGTTCTTGTTTTGAGTAGAGGGCATAAACTGTGAAAACCCACCGTTGCCTGAAGGTCTGCTAATACCTTGTTGCTGTGGCATCGGTTGGCGTCTCTGTGGCGAGTTCTGTTGCATGTGACCGTAGGAACCGGGTGGTGGTGGTGGTGGTTGAGAATATTGACCTGGTTGTGGGCCGTATGGACCTTGTGGAGAACGTGGACCCATTTGTGGTCTTTGGCCGAATTGAGTTTGTGAAGCAGGTGGTGTTCTCACAGGTTGACCACCATAGTTCCCTGGAGGTGGTCTATAAGCTTGTGCATTCGGTTGAGGCCCCCTATTCTGTTGTGGTTGTTGTATGTGTTGAGGTGGAGGATATTGGGCTTGTCTACCTTGTGGAGGTGGACCTTGTTGGTAGTTCTGAGGTGGTGGTGGTCCCTGATGATAGTTTTGAGGTGGTTGACGATTTTGAGGTGGTGGTGGTCCTTGATGACGTTGTTGAAACTGTGGAGGAGGGCCTTGTTGGTATTGAGATGGAGGAGGGCCTTGTTGGAATTGAGGTTGAGATGGTGGAGGTCCTCTTTGGAATTGTGGTTGAGTTGGCGATGGACCCTTTGGATATTGTGGTTGTGGTGGGTGGCCTTGTTGGGAATGTGGTTGTGGTGGGTGGCCTTGTTGGGAATGTGGTTGAGTTGGAGAAGATCTAGATCCATATTGAGGTTGAGGAGGTGGAGGTCCCTTCGCATAAGGATTCTCAATACCAATATTAGCGTGATGACCACCCATGTCAACAGGAGAAGTTGGACTTTTACCGTATGGGTTAGCAATTCCATTAGATGAAGGTGGTGGTGGTGGAGCCTTATAATGATTTGGTGGTAATTTAATGTGAGAAACTTGTTCTTGTTGTTGTTTGATATGCATTGGTGGTTCATTTTCTTTAACAGATACAATAGGATCGTCTGAAGGATATGGAGTCTTCTTGTCCACGGAGGTAGTAGAACCATAACGATTTTCAATTTCAAACATTTGATCTTGTTCCACAAAATCAGGATCAAAGACATCTGTATCATCATTATTATCTTTCTTGTAAGGAGACATTTCTTTATCTTGTAATGACAAAGAATTCGTATTCGGAGTCACATTATTAATTGCACTCTTACTAGGAGAAGTGTTATCAGAATAGTAATTATCGTAAAAATCAGACATTCCTGAACTTTCTCTCTTATGATTACCTCTCAAGGGACTAACTTGTAAATTATCAAATTTATTGAAATTAGAATCCTTGATGTTTAACCCCTTAGGTTTCTCTTTATTATTTGTTCTTTCATCTTCATAAGAGTTATTACGGTTATTGGTTTCATATGGATTTGAACTATGCACATTGATATCAGGTCTTTGAGGGGATTTTTTATATGGACTGATAACTGGGGCATTGAAACCTTCTTGAGATCTCGAATTTTGATTGTTCATAGGTGAGTTGATTCTCCCAGTATTATGTGTATAAGGATTGTTATTTAGAGGTAATGCAGGTGGAATCACATTTGCGCCGATGTTATTATGTGGTCTCGAATCAACATTTCCATAAGGAGTTTTCTTTACAGGACTTTCATAAGATCCAATAGATGGGTTAGAATTATTTCTTCTAGATTCAACATTTCCATACGCATTCTTCTTAATAGGACTTTCACGTGAACCAATAGATAAATTAGAATTATTCTTTGACATATAAGGATTGTTTCTTCTTTGATCATCGTATGAATTTAAAGATATATCAGAAATGTTTTTCTGGTTATCAACTGGTTTAGGACCTAATGGTGATCTTGGAGTTGGTTCTCTTGGTAAATTTGGTGCAGATCTAAAGTCATTAGGTTTGTACATATTAACTGTTGGTGAGGCAGAAGGACTAAATTGACCACTTGATTTCATTAATGGAGATAATAAATTTCCAGAAGTTTGAAACAATTCACTACTTTTCAATATAGGACTAGCCATAATACTCTTCAATGTTGTACTATTCCCACAACCACTGTATCCACTATTCTTTTTTCTTTGTAACAAAGATCGAATTTGTTCATTCCAATCGTCAGAATTCCAATGTGAACTAGTTGCTGAATTAGCCATAGCGATTAAATCTTCCACTTCTAAGTAATAAATGTGTGGTAAAGATGGTAAGGCAAATAGTAAAGATGAAGGGTCATCTTTATTGGCAATTAATTTTTTAGGTCTACCGTATAATTTGAATGTGTTCATAGCGGGGATCAAAAATCTTATCACAGTATCGTAACCTGGAACAGATTCATGTTTCTCTGGCATGATGAAAAGACTGGTCTCTTGAGGAGTTTCATTTTCTTTAAAAGTGGCAGTACCTTCAAGTTTAATTATAGTAGATGTATCAATCAATTGTGGAGAAGAAGGGTACACGGCATAAATGGCTCTGGCACTGACTACTGTGGTCATTGATTTAGTCTTCTTAATTTTCTTATCACTTTCATAAAAATTGATTTGTCCAACAGTGTCTTTCTTCTTAAGGGATTTCTGAGTAATCACTGCATAACATCTTTTCCATGGCATACCTGTACCGAATCTAACACTGACCCAATCTTCGTAATCATGTTTTGTTGATGCTAATAATACTCGTATGTCACTCAAACGAGCACCCCTACTAGAAATAAAGGCACCAGTATAAGCCTCTTGTAAAGCTCTACATTCGTAAAAACTTAACCTAATGGCAGCAGTCCATTGGTTATACGATTCTTTATTACTAAATTGTAAGAAAATTCTATTCTTCAAAGTGGTAGATACAGCTAATATGTTATCCAGTTTTTTGTCACTCATACTGGAAACACCACTCACTGATTGTATAGGTTGGATAGTGGCATCTGTAAAATTGATATATGTTGGTTTGGATGCAGAATTTTTCAAAGAGGATTCATCTTTACCGTTTAGTTCATTGGCATTCCAAAGAGCCAATTGAGTACCTAAAAGCACACCATAAACTTCTTTCCAAACACGAGGACCTTCTGACCCATCATTTTTCAAATCATGAAGCATCAGTAAGACACCTTCATGATATCTTCTATGAGTGTGGGCAGAAATCAATGTTATCATAGGGATCAACTCTGGAGACAATTTTTCCACATTTATTGACTTGTCCACTGGACTCTGATCTGGGAATTTGGGAGGGCTGTTCGACGCGGGTGACTTACTACTTGAAAAGATCCTCTTCATTGTGGTCACACTGGGTCTAATTGGTTGTATTGTTACACTTTAAATCCTATGTCTATACAGTTAAATATTTGATAAACTAATTTCACATCATCAATTTTTCGCTCTTTTTGCAACAAAATTATTTCCCGTTTAGTCTCAACGAAAACGAACCTAAACGGGATATTCTTCAACAGATTCCACCAACTAAACTTTCGCGTTCTTTATACAAATCATGATCAATGCGATGGGGATCTGGATTAACCATATGCATATAATGGCGCTAGAGATGATCAGCTCGTAAAGTATTGTCTTGTTATACCCGTCTAGTAGCCTACTTAAGGCTGTATGCATGTCTTGCATCAGCGCGGTGATGACCTTGTGTGTACTGCCTCTTGGGTCACTGGTTTGGTTGCCCAAAGATGCTTCTAATTCATAAGGGTTGATTCGTGGGATACTTATTTGTGCTTTATTGTGAATCCATGTCATGGCTCGCTCCACTGAATATAGTTTGTCCTCGATGACACATTTGACAACGGTCTTCATTGGGTTATATAGCAATGTACCATTGAATATATCGGCTAATGTAGTGTCAATGTCAGTTATCATTGTGTTCACTGTATGGTTTACAGAGACTGTGGTGGTCTCAATCCAACCAAATATTTGTGTGTTTATATTGTACTCAGTAAAGTTAATATATGAGTTCGTTTGGTTACTCCAAACGTTCAAACTATTATTAAAGCCGTTCAATGACGTAGATTTATTTGTTGTTAAATCTAATCCATTGACATGATTTAATTGTCTTCTCAATAGTGCAATAATAATCAACTGAAAACCACAAATGATGAGACCAACAAGTCCAATGCCCAATACAGTAAGTGCTCTTTCAGATGTGATGTATGCCACAAACCATTGTAATTTTGCTCTTTGGGATTTAGTGTAAGTTCTGCCTAACGTTAATAAAGACATTAACCCATCAGCGATATTGGTTTGCCATTTTTGGAAACATTGTTGATAACTTTCAATAATATCATATGGTTCTTCCCTCAATTCCGACTCATACTTACTGATATTCTCAGATAATATTGTGAGATCATCAGTAGATGTTTCCCATGATTCCTGTTGCTTATCCATATAATTATGTCTCATCTCCACTAGTCTTTGCCATTGTCTATATTCTCTCCAGGCTACCGGGATTAACATAATCACAGCACCCACAGCCAATACAATTATGAAAATAGTTGTAGTAAAATGTAAAGTCTTTGACAAATCTTTGTAAAAGTTTTCAATTGTTGGTTTATTAGATGAACATATACCTGTATTGTTAGATATTTTTTCTTGCAAAGGTGGTACATACAACAACGATGTGGTATTACCAAAAAGTTTGGTAGTATTCACTGCTTCTATTTGGTCTCTCACGAATTGAAATGGTTCTGCTATTAATTTTTTAGTATCATTTTTGACAGTGTCAAAATCGGGAGTATTTGCTGATAAATCTTCCAATTTAGTATTGATTGATGACGGCAAGTGAACATTCCTCAATGCAGATATTGTAAGATTAACTTTCTTAATATGGTCGTTTGGGTTATCATTGTCGTCATCATCTTCGAAAAAATCTTCAATTTTAGAAACTGCAGAAAGAATTTTATTGACCACTTTGGACAAATCATCCAATCCATCATCTAAATCATTACTAAAAGAATATATTGTACTATTGACAACTCCAAGAAGTTTTTCAGTAGTGTTTGTAGCGACATCCACTGTTCCATCCACTGCACTAACTAATAGACAGGCATACGTTCCCAGGTATAAATCAATAAAAAATGTCAAAAGTTCCTCGCTTGCATATACTAGTAATGATAAAATATCTAAAGTGGTTTTCACTGTTTCTTGTAAAGATTTGTCAATTAAAAAATTACCCATTAAACCCAAATAGTGAGGTGTGTTATCAGTAACATTGTCATATAATGAGTCGATAGTATTACAATTTGATAAAATGTATGTCTTTGATGTATTCAACGATGTGTTTATGGATTTAGAAAAAAACAGTAGTTTAAATAATGCTAGTAAAATTATCAATGTATATTTATTGATCCATACTTGTGATAATCGATCACCCAATTGTAAATAACTTGTAAATGGTTCCATTTAACCCCTTTTTAAACAATTTTAAAAATGAAGAATGCAAATTCATGTTTGTGCTTTCTTACTATATGTTAGAGACCAATTCATATATGTTTATATATACATTTGATAGAATTTACATGTCTGTTTTCTATGGAACATTTTTGAAACGTCTTTGAATTCTTAACAAAAATATGTCATATTTACCGATGCGGAAAAAAATTTGTAAATTAATAAATTCAGGTGATTTTAATTTTAGAATTACAAATTTATATCAACTTAACTATACGTACATAATCTTCTATTAGAATATTTCTTTTTTTTTGATTTAATGGAAATTCTTGGGAGTTTTCTTATAAGATCCCCCATGCATCTTCTGCACCGTGACAGAATTTAGAACAAGCGACAGATGCAGATAATGGATAGTTGGATAAACCAATCTTTTCATCAACGAATTCATCAGCAAAATTATCTTTACCTCTGGCCATAGCACCGACAAAGACACAAATACTTTCATCAGGGCTCAATGCGGAGATGTAGTCTTGTACACGAATAACTTCAGCATCGAAAGATAGAGTAACTTTACGGCAATGTGTTGGTAAATGATCGGTTATTGGATTCTTAATGACTTTTAATAGTTTTTCTTCAGAGTTGACAGATCTAATTGATAATTTATGTAATAGTTGAACCATTAACCCAGAAAATCTCTTGAAAGTTCTAGGTATACGTACAGTTGGGTTCACTTCAATTAGAACACCTTTACTGGTTTGGATGTATACTTGTAATTTACCGGCTTTGTTAATAGGAGAATCTAATAAAGTCAATAGACATTGATGTGTAATATCAGGTCTGGCCTCACTAATATCTTTACCCATTTTCTTCAAGATCCCTTGATGGTCATCACAATTTAATAAGGCAAATTTATCACCACCTGGTCCATGTGATGAAATCTTGTATGTTTCTAAAGAGGCCATGGAAAGTACTACAATCATTCTTTGAGTGACTTTATCCTTTGACGTAAGTACGGCTGGAGCTTGTGGGACCAAAGAAGCTGGTAAGGCCTTTTCTTCACCACTTCTCATGGCATCTCTAACTCTTGAATCTTCAACCATTGTATCGTTCGGTTTATAACGTATATATTGGTTTATTAACTGGTATAGGAACACTCACTAGTTACTGTATTTATTCAAAGCATCGAAAACTTTTCAATAATTTTTTTCGCACTGAAAAAAAGCAGTATTTGTCGTTTGATACGTATGCTCATCTCAATGATAATTCATCATTAATCGAGTCTTAGAGTGTCAAACAGAGTCTCATACTGTCGCAAGATTGATACATCCAATTGAGTTTAAATTATTATTATGGAAATACTGATTTTTCCTTTTTATTTTACTCATTTTAACAAAAGATGGCAGTTATAATAATATTAATATGGGTGTTGTCTTCTTTATGCTATGAAATATGGCCAATTTTACATATTTCTTCATTTATTTTACAGACTATGTAATGAGTGTTAATTTATACAGAAACAAAGGGTAGATTTATCTTCACTGACTGCCATTAATAATTATCATAAATCATTTTGAAGTGTACAGTGTTTAAGAACACGTATGAATCACACTTTCTATTTATATAACATGTATTCTAAACATTTTAAATGTTTTAAAGTCTAGTTTTTAAATTATATTAATAATCAAATTTAAATATTTTGTAAAGTAAATGATTGTTTAAATTTATAGATTTTATTTGTTTACTAAATATTTAGTTAATACTTCATTCTTAAAACAAAACTTAAAAACAACCTTTTTAAAACTAAATTAACAGATCTAATACCAATTTACACTGGATAAACAAACCAGTTTCCAGTACAGGTATGGTCGATTCGATGGATGACTTCTCTTCAGACGATGATCTGATCCTAGAGTTGAGCACTAAACCCCCAAGGTTTACTCAAGTTACCCAAGTTAGCCAACCTGTACCCACACAGGTTGCCACCACAACCTCCACACAACCAACCGTATCCCAACCGAATGCAATAGGGGATGAATTGATAAAGGCACAAGGGGAAGCCAGTATGCTTCGAGATAAGATAAACTTTTTAAACAAAGAACGTGAGAAGGAGAGAGAAGCACTATTGAAAAATGATGATGACCTAAAAGCTACTCATCGAAAGGAACTAGATCAACTGAAACAGATAGTGCAAAAGTTGGAAGATGAAAAGAAGTTCCTATTAATGGAGACTAAAACTGCAAAATCAAAAAGAATTGGATCAAGTGCTAACACCACAGCAACAAGTATAGAATCTTCCAAATCTCTTACCGACCTTAATTCTGTCAAAACGTCTCCTCTGGTTAAAAAGAGGAAACTGAAAGATGATATACCTAAACCTAACATTGTACATTTGAATACAAACAGGATAATTTATGATGAAAGTAGTATTCTTTTTGATTCTTTATTGTCACATCGTCTGACAGGTTCCGATTTAACTACAATGGATATATTAAACTCTATAAAGTTGGAAAAAATCCAAAACTTCACATTTAACGACTTGAAGATTTCGCAAGGGGAATCTGTTGGTAAAGCTTTATTATATTTGATGTTAAAATGTAAACAGAGTATGACATTGGATAATTTTATTGCTTGTATCTTGAAGAGTATCGCAGGTTTAATAACAGAAATATCCTTTCATAAAGAAGAATCAAATTTGGCAATACCTTTTCTAGTAGCTATCATGCATCAAACAATTGTATTTAGACCAAGCGCAGTACTTTTCATGTCCCTAAAGGATTCATTTACATTTACGTGTGATTTAATAAAACATAATCAACATGTATTGAAAAAATCATTACAACCATCCCCATTAGATTTACATGTAGAACCACAAATTTTTCAATATGAATTTATTGACAAGTTAATCATATGCTTTTCTTTTGACTTATTGGAAACATCATTGAAAATACTACAAAGTCACCCGATTAAAGAATACACTGAATTCTTAGACAGCCAATTGTTGCTATCCTTAGAAAAAATATACATGATGGCATTAACTATGTCTTTTGAACCAATTTTAAATGTGTATTTTAATATGGTAGAAATATTCAATATTCTCTCTAATATTATTGTATCATCAAGGAAATATAGTATAATTGAAATAGCATGGTGGAGCAATTGTAAAATACGACTGCGTGACATATTAGACAAAGATATTAGAAATTGCGATATGAAAGGTGATGACATTAAGAAATCACTTAATAAGAGTACTTTTTTCGATTTATTTGGTCTCATAAGAAATATTGGTAATAACACTCTAGCTCCATTGATATCTCAACTGGTTTATAAAGATAAATTACAAGGATTACCGCGTGTGATATCTAAAGAGAAAATACCCAAAGATTATACAGTGATAGATTTTGCATTTGAAAATTGGTTAATTAAATTAAAGGATGACATTTTACTTGTATTTGAAAACTTATTAACAATATACCCAGACAATGCACTAATTGGAAATGGAGACATGTTAATAAGTTTGACTCAATTAATCTCTAGGGAACAAGAAGAAATCTTGGGAAAATATATAGGCCAAGATAATCCCAATCTTATAACTAGAGTTCGATTTATTGAACATGGTATCAGTTTGCTTTATACATTATGGACCCACCATCACTCACACATTAACGAACAACATATTAAAATGATAGAAGACGAATTAGTAACAATACTTTGGCGTGTAATTGTTTCTCAAATGGACGAAAACACTAGAAATAATAATGAAATGCTAGACCATCAAAACCTAGTGGATAAATTACACGAATTAACTTTACGGGATCAAATGATGTACTATGAAGATGCCTTTGAGAATATGCCTAAATATGTAGAAGATGAATCGAATAAAGAATTGGAACATCGATCATTCCAAGCCATGCAAGTTAGATACGATAAAGTTTATCAAGAGATGGCCAAATCAATATTAGAGAGTTTTGTCACTATGGATCAAAGTGATTCATTATACACAATAATGGGATTTTGACAGGCCATCATATATATATAAATCTACAAATTAATTATAATTTTTATTAATGAATTTCTTAAATGATAAATTATTATAAATTTTATGCTCTAAATAAAAATACTATATTTTAATTTAAGCGGAAGCCTTCTTGGCGACACCAGATTGGAAACCGTTCTTGAATTTTCTGTTAACAGTCTTCAAGTATTGCATTCTACCGGTACCGGTGGTGTGTCTTCTCTTAGCCTTGGCACCCCAGTTGAAAGATCTAGTCTTAGCAGCTGGATAACCACAAGCGGAACAAGTGCTCTTTTGAACGTGGAATGAACGACGACCACATCTCTTACATAGAGTGTGAGTTTTGTTGTGACGCTTACCGAAAGAAGGAGTACCCTCTATTTAAAAAAAACAGTAAAAAGTGAAATTTTTACATAAATTCGTTAGTAAAAAGGGAAATTCCTTGAAAATTTGTTGGTGCTCTCTAGAATTATTTTGGCATAGGTCAACCTTGGATTTATTAACACTATTAGTTGTTTTCATAATGGTTTTGTTCTAACACATCTTTCCTCTCTATTAGTTCTCAATATTTTCGAAATTAATAATCAGTGGAATAAACATATTCAATCGGTTAACACAGTCTCCAATTTCCTTCTAGTGCATATTTCAATCAGTATC
The DNA here is from genome assembly GCA_003708535.3 of Kazachstania bromeliacearum. Taxonomy (NCBI): domain Eukaryota; kingdom Fungi; phylum Ascomycota; class Saccharomycetes; order Saccharomycetales; family Saccharomycetaceae; genus Kazachstania; species Kazachstania bromeliacearum. Next base: position 42,460 of record PPOP03000041.1, on the reverse strand, counting down.
TTGCTACATACTACCCATTTTTGTCTATATTTGTTTGCGGTTATTTAATGAATAATCATTGCTTCAAAGGGAACAAATTTCAATACTTTGTCAATATTTAGTTTTGTTTGCGTCGATCTGGAATTCCGGGTTTCCAAATTGGGAAATTCTCTATTTTTGGAAAAACGCAAAAAATTAAAAAATTAAAAAAGCAAAAATGTTCGGATGTAGAAACAGTCACTCAAAACGCGTCAAATTTCCATGTTTTTATTTACAATAATAACGCGTTAATAATGATTGAAGAGATGGGGGGAGTATTGGTCAAGTAAGTTATATTAGTATACTTTTTGCATAGACAACACCAACTGTTATGGATACTCAATATCCACCCTCATCACCTGTTGCTTACCAGCCTGAGGGGAAAGGGTTGTTTGAAGATGACACACCTTCAGATGACTTCACTTTAGGTAATCCTGCTACGATACATCGTGCCAATCAATCGAAGAAACTGTACCCAACTCCAAACCCTTCTTCAAGTATTGGTATTCCGTTCCCGTCCTCTCCGACTCAAGAACATTTATCACCTTCTGTGGATATTACAATTGATCCCAGTGTCTCATCGCATATCGCCATTGGTCGTAAGAGATCAATGTGTGATGTAGTACTCCCTAGTTTGAAAAATATCTCGAGACAACATGCATTTTTAACATACAATAATGATACAAAGGAGATTAAATTAGATTGTAATGGTACGAACGGGTTAGTGGTCTTTTTCCCCAGTGAAATGGAATGGTATTTGACTAAAATCAATGGTTCCACTTTCCAATTGATTCAGGCTAATGACAACTTAATATTAGATACTCAAGAGAAACCCTTAATGAGAAATCAACATTTAACATCATTTGCCTTATTGAAAGGTGAAACCGTGTCTATGCCACTAATTGAAGGCACTGTCATTGATTTTAGACAAGCCAAGACAGTGTTAAAGGTACACCATATTGTAACATCACAAGATGTGGATAATGATACAGAAACTGAGGATGAAATGGTTGCATTAAATGCAAGAAGTGATGATTTCCCCTTAGTTTTACAGACTCCATCAAAATGTTTAATTCCTGTAGATATTGTATCACCATCAACTGAACAAACTTTCTTTAGACCTCAGAGTGAAAGTCCGATTGTACCTGTAACAAATTTAGATACCACACCATCTGTTTCCAATTTTGTAAGTGAACCCAAAACACCAGTTAAATTAAAGCATAATAATAATCAAATAGCATCTTTAAATTCTGATTCACCTATCAAGAAAACTCATCATAAATTTACTTTCATTTCAGCTAACAAAAATAATTTTAAGGACGTAAATAACACAGATAATAAAATCTTAGCACAATTACAGTCCGTTATTGTTAATACACAAGTCAATGATTCCAATTTATTGGATCACTGTACCAAAACAAATAAAAAAGACACTGTTTTGACTTCTTTATCAACAAAATTTATTGATCAACCAAATCACAATCAAGGTGGGAACGTTCCATTATTAGATAATCGTGACAGCATACCATCATCCAGTATAACGGACATTAAAAATAGTGAAGAAAAATTGGAACAAGATATAAAGGCTAACATCCAAGTTTCGAACCAGACCATTAGATTGCATCAAAATTCCATTGTAGACGATGAACAAGTTCATAAAAAGATTAAATTGACTAAACCACTGGATAATGATAACTCCAAATCGTCAATAGCTTCTCACCAGAACAATCCAAAGAAGATTAAAAGTGTTAAATCAAAAGAAGTCAACACAAAGGATTCTATTCACGAGCAAACAACCGAGAAGACAAGTGACAATAGGTCAACAGCTAAACAAAAATCTCCAATCGTTGAAAAAATATCTACCTCTGAAAATAAAATAGTTAAAAGACCTCAAAAAGTCAAACAATTAGGTGAAAACAAAAATGTTCAAAATAAAAAGATTCCTTTAAAGGCATCAAAGAGTACGAAGAAAAAGAAAACTTCAATCACAACTCCAACCAGAAATATCATACAATCTTTAAAGGATAAGAATATTAATCTTCCCGATATTCAACATGTATTAGCTAATTTCTTAGCCTTTTCTAGTGTCCAACAAACACCATTTTCACAACTATTAAATACAAATTCGGTGACAAAATCCATGTCTACTGAAGAATTGAAATTCGTATTGACTTCTGAAAAATGTATTGGTATTATTAAACGTCACGGCAAAGATGCCGCTGGTAAACCTTTAGAAGAAGAATATTATTACGATATAGAGAATGATGATGATTCTGAAAGAAGAAATTTAGTAACGTCTTTGAAGGGTGGAAGAACTGGTTTGAGATCATGTAGGAAGACGCATAAACAATATTTTTGGAAGAAGCCAGCCAAAAAATAAATCCATCTAGACTTCCTAATATTAATTAAGTATAATATACAATAAGCCTCATTCAATACACTTTTATTACTTAAATTGAATTATTAATGTCTGACTTTTTATATCGAAAACGCCTCGACCAGAATACTATTGAATAAAGATTTTAATAACGACCATATTTATAAATTTATATGAAACTCATCGCATATAAGTACATAGACTGAAAGATTATTCTTGTTTGGCGTCAAAATTGGCTGTCAATTCACGGTACTTGATCAATGATTTTGGGGCGTTCATAACAGGTAACATGGTTTTAATCAATCTACTCTCAGTATTATTCTTGAAATTCTTACAGTCAGTCATCTTAATCCAATCATCTTGAGTGGTAACTCAAATAGCTTTATAATCAATAGCACCAATAAACCTAAGATAATCTCATTACACTTGAGAGAGCCTAACAGTGTTAGCTGAAAAAAAAAATGTGAGTATTGATTCGTACCTACGACAGGTATATGCTTTAAACCAAGGCATAGTAAAACGCTCGACATTGGTTAAACCACGTCATGGGCAACAACATTTTATGGTGGCCTGCAAAATCTATTGACACCTAGATGTCAAAGAAAATATAGAAACCTTATATCTGTAAATTTTAATCTAATAACAGAAGAATAAAATTAATACTTGAGTATAGAGAGATATTAGTCAGCAGATTCTCCTCCAACACGAGGTATTTCATTACTTGAATTAGCAGCATATTATTATATGTAATATTTTAAAAACCTTTATCAATTATACAATCTCTTATATATAATAAACAAGAATAAGTCCTATTGACAGAAATGAAAGAAAAAAATAACATCTTTGAAAAGAAGATCCTTATTGAAAGGAATCATATCCTATGACAGAGATGATTAAAAAACGGTAAGATGTTTTGGAATGCTGGTTTATAATAGTTTATCATATTCTTTGAACTTCAGCCTCTGATACAATATAGGATAAAGAAAATGTCATTTTTTTCTAAAACAGTTCATCGACTAACTCTTTATAAACACCAATTTGGAAATTATCCAATTGTATTTTATTTAGCGCAGGTGCTGATATAGAGTTATCGCTTGGATGACTATTGACATTGGGTTGTATAGTCGTTGGTACGATATTCCCATTGAATGTATTAACAAATTCACCATTATTTTGACTCTTCACCAGTTGTTCATATAAATCCAATTCCTTGTGTTGAACATCATAATATTTGGTGTCAATATTCAAATTATTAGGGATTGCACATAACCAAATTCTTGTTTTATAAAATTTAAACAACTCTTTAATCAATTCTCTGAAATCGTTTCTCTCTTCACATATGTAATAAAATGTAAGCTTTTTTCTGTCGAATTGAAATTCTGCATTCAATATCTTGATATTCAATGGCTTCTTTTGTGCTGGGTACTGAGAATTTATACCACTTAGATCATTGCTCCTATTTTCATTCAACGCATTTAATTTCAATTGAGCAATGTGTAAAGCTTCTAATTCATCCTGGAATTTATTATGAAGGTTAGTAGTAACTTCCCATGCTGTTGCAAATCTTAACACTTGTTTGGATGGAATTATCAATTGTGTTAATTCAACAATATCATACAATTTAGGATTTAACTTATCAGAAATACCTTCTTTTGATTCAATTAAAGCATTAATGAATTGTGTGTTCGGATAATGTTGGGTCTTTGAAGTGATCAGAGAATCAAAATGAACTTTTTTCTTCAAGAAATTAGTAAATAGGGCAAGATTCAAATCAATAGATGGTTCAACAACTAATACTAAATCTTTACCACGATCACCATCAATAATAACTAAATCACCTCTCTTTAATAAAAGGTTAGTATTTTGTGGTGTAGATAAAAGTTCAAGTTTACCATTTTTCAAAGCAACCAAAACCAGTGGTCGTTCTTGTAAGCTGTTAACTAAACTTCTTTGTGTATTAACATCAGGATTATTAATACCAATAGTATTATAATCCTTAGTCTTTGTCTGATGGGTGAAATTCAAATTACAATTCTTCAAAACAGCTAAAAATTTTAATACAGAATTTTTCCTAGTTTGATCACTTTGTGATAAATTGTTTGCATCATATAATGGGTCAGTAGGGTCAGTGACCAAGTCTTTAATGTAATCAATAAAGTTGTAAACAGCTTCACTCGAAAAATAATTTAAGCCACAGTTTGCATACAGTTTATGCAAATCAGGGGATGATACAATGTCTTTACCATTAATAAACAACACACCATTATCCATCTCCATTTCATTTGGTCTAAAGTTTTGTGCTGATGGATCATGTTGAAATCCAGTCGAATCACCATTTCTATTGAATTGACCTTTGGGTTGTTGAATATTATAGTTGAAAGAATGTTGTGGATAGTTATTTGTCGGTTGGTTATGACTACCACTACCGTTATTTTGATCTTCTGAATATAATGGATTAATTAATGGTTGTATACTACTACGATGGGGTTGATTATTTCTCAACCCAAAGTCTCCAGCTAGATTTGTATTATTTGTCCAATGTCCGTCAATCAACGTATCTGATATATATGATGATCTTCTATCACCTGCAGCGTGTTGCTGAAGTTGTTGTAATCTTGACATATTTCTATTAGTATTATTCGTAGTATTATTAGAGACAGAAGATTGAAGATGGTATGCCAAACTATCATTTGGGAATGTGCTCATCTCTATAGTGTTACTGGTAGATGATCTTCTCTTGACATCGTCCCATAATGAAGAAGATTGTCCACTTGGGTGTTGATGATTGAACACGTCACCATTAGATACAAATGTGTTTTGTTGGTCAACTCTATGAGACCCATGAGTAGAGATAGGTTGTGGGAAAGTGGAATTCACATTGTTATGCGCCATTTGGAATGAAGCAAATCTATTATTATCTTTTGTCGTATTTGTGGTTTGAGGTGATATTGTTAAAGAATTTTTAAAGCCATTAATAAAATCGAAATTTCCTAAAGAATGTTCATTTGAGGCTGGTGTATCATTTGCTACTTTCTTAACATTGTTTAAAGCTTTACTTGGTAAATCAGTCAATGATTTCCCACTCTTATTTTTGAATAAAAGTTTATCATAATAGTCCCTTAAATCTGTATTATCAGAAATACTCGTTGTACTATTAACAGACGGGATCTCCATACTTTTTGACCTTAAATGGTAAATATATTCTTTATTCTATGTGTAAGTTAGTTTTTCTTCGTAATATTTTTGGAGATAAAAATACGATGACGATTGTGTTATAAACCTTATCAGTAGCAAAATAAAGAAAAGTTTAAATGGAATGATAAATTAGCAGGTAATCTCTTTATACACTCTATCGGTAAGGAAAAAGAGGGTGGTAGCTTCGTTTGGTTGTTCTTCTGTTCGTCTTTGCAAGTTCTTGCTAATGATTAGTTGGGATACTATTTTCTTATATGTTTGAAAAAACTTCCTTAAAACTTCGACTTCCTTGTTATATTATTACACTACTAATACAAAATACTTGAGTGGCGCGTTCAATTAATTAGCAAACTCTTGTAACCTCCTCCTTAGTATAATTTAACTCTGTTCTTTTTGAGGTGAACTTGATTCGAAGTCTTCTCTTTCAAGACAAAAAAAAAGAGAAACCAACAACGCCATTTCGTTCGCCGCACGAAAAATAGTAATTGATTGTGGAGTTTTTGTCTGATTATATAATTAATAATAAACTATTATGTCAACGTAAATATATCAAGAAGTAGAGTAAACAATTAATCAATAACATGATCACAATGTACCAGACCAATGCCCTGACGGGTGAAGATGACATTTGCATCGATTTTGGTTGTGACAATTCTTCATTCTTGTATTGTTCGTCAAAAACCACTCCTAAACCCTTCATCATATGCCATTCCACATGGCAATGTAATATCCATTTACCTGGATTGTCTGTGATAAATCTTATTACAGCAAATGAATTACCAGGAATATTTATACTGTCCCTGATCATCGGTACTTGACCACTAGTTTGCCAGTAATTCAAGTCCTCCATGTATTTCACATATGCTTTGGAATTCTTCTCTGTTAATCGAAGGGGACCATCTCCACTTTTACCCATAGAGACTACTTGAAAATTGTGCCCGTGTAAATGCCATGGATGTCGCATGTGGTCAATGGAGTTGATGATAACCTGCATAACTTGTCCTTTTAAATTAAGTTTAACTGGTGAATTGATATACTCAGAAAATGTCAAATCATTGACTTTGTACACCCCAGTACCATAACGACTAACTGTATATGGATCAGAATCATATTCATAATCAAAAGTGAAGAATTCACTAGGGTTTTTCATAAATGTAACATCTTTTGATAACGGTAAATATTCACGATACATTTCATTTTTATTTAAACCTGGAACTTTATTGATTGATATTTTATCTGAATTCCATTGCGAAAGGTTGAAATTGTCTTTATCTTTTGTTAACCAGACATTTTTAGTTACATATCCCATCATTTTATTGCAGCCATTCATAATATGTACTGGATACTGTTCAATCGAATTTTGAAGTTTAATGATAACAGTATACCGTTGCCCCACTGCAAGACTCAATGTTTCGATCACAAAAGGGTTAATCAATACCCCGTCAATTTCTAAAACCACCATTTGATAACCTGGTATATGAATTATTTGAGTACCCGACATTCCTGTATTGATAAAACGTAATTTCAGATATTCTACTTCTTCATTCAATGAAAGTAATATATTATCTTCTTTTCTCCCATTTACTAATGAATCTTCTACACGAGGATCAGGACCACCATTGGTTGATATAACTCTATCTCTCAATATATCTAAATTCCATTCACTGTAAAAATCACTTAATGTAAATATCTCTTCTTGTATCGCCATATTCTCTTTCATATCATCCCTATTAGACAATAAAGAAAGTGGACCCAATTTGAATGATTCAGGTTTACTTGTCAATGTTCCTGTAATTATATTAACCAAATTGTCCATTTCAGGGCAATCGACAATTAAAACTCCTCTTAACCCATCTCCATACTGTACAGAAGAATGTGAATGATACCAAAAAGTTCCACACACGTTTTTTGGCATCAGAACACTGTACGTAAAGTTATTTCCAGATTTGATAGCTTCTTGTGTTATATAGGGAACTCCATCAAATTCATTAGGTAAAGGAGTCAATCCATGCATATGTAACGAAGTGAAACAGTATTCTGCTAGTAATGGATCGGATATGAATTCATCCTCTGAACAGATATTATTTTGAACAGTTATTTCCAATGTATCGCCTTGTTTGACTCTAATTAAGGGTCCATATGTATCTAATTTATCATTAATGGATATTATTGTTCTGCCTTCATTATTAATAGTCTTATGGATATTCAATGTTATAGCAACATTATCCCCCCTCACCAGTACTATTAAAATCAATTCTAATAAGGTTATATAAGTTAAAATCATTGTATTTAGTGTTCATAGTCTAATATCTCATTTGATAAAAAATATCAAGTAATTTAAATAATAATGGCAACTCCGAAAACAATCTTAACATATAATCTTAAATCAAAATTTGTAGCACCTCATAGATAAAGAATGTTTGTGTATCTAAAAAATATCCACTTATCATTAATGTTGATGTGATGATGTATCTCTGATGGTTAATTACAAATTATTTTTATAGCTATATAATACAATTTATCAAATGAACTTTAGAATCAAATCAGAATGAGTCTAATTTAATTCATTTGTTCAACATATATATATGAATGTCCAATTTTTTATTTATTAGTTTACCAATGAGTAATCATAGACCTCGATGGCAGAGTTAGTTCTTCAAGACTCCTTCTTTTGTTAACACATTTTCAATCTCAGTGACAACTTTCCTTACTGCTTTAGATGAACCTGCCTTCTTTCTAATTACCACTCTACTTTCTTTACCTTCCGAAGAGATAGCCACTTCAAAAGCTGTGGAACGTAAAGAAAGTATATTATCATTGGCCAACTTACCACTTATAGTCATGGTGATATTGTTACCTTTGACATTTTTCAAACCGTAAGATGTCCAACCACGTAACAAATTATATAACCCTTGATATAATTGTTTAGCAGAGACTGTGGTGTACAAAGTAGTGTCAACAAATGGTTTTTTCGTCTTTTCAGTTGGAGTGGTACCTCCAGATATTTTTCTGAAGAATGCAACAGTTGAATTGGTAGGTTCTCTTTGTTGTTTTGATGAATCAGTTTTGGTAGTGTCACTTTTTTGTGGCTGTCTTTGTTTAGGTAGGTCTAACTGTTCTTTATTTGTGGTGTCTTTCACTGGAGGTTTTGGAGCTTCTCTAATGTCTTCTTCCTTTAACGTTTCAGTTTCCTCGTTATTTGTTGTAACAGACTGGATAACATCATCTGGAATCATAGACTTCATAGCAGGCTGTTGTTTGACAGTCTTTTTCGAAATATCTTCTTCAATTTCAGGTTTAGCAATTGTGTTGGATTCTTGATAAATGCCTAAACCAGCATTAGATGCATCCAATGGTGGTAACACTGGTAATTTGCTTTCTGCCTCTCTATTTTCCATTTCTGGTTCCTTGAAGTTGTATCTGTCAGCTAAGTTCAATTTCAATGGTGTTCTCTTTTCCGTAGTATCTGGAGATTCTGAGACTTCAAATAACTTGCCATCAGTAGGATCATTACTTGTGATTCCTGTTTCATCGTTTGTTGCTTCAAAAATAAATTCAGAATGACCAGCAGTACTGTCTTGAGAAGGAGATTCATCGATAACGTCGTTCTTCTTTATTATGTCTGCCAAATTGGTGTAAGATTGTTTAGTAGAATAAAGTGATAAAACAGATAATCTTTTGTTCGATTCACTGAAATGTCTAGATTTTCTTGTGAATTGTGGTACTCTAATTTCTGAAATTTTTCTTGTCTCCCCTTGGTTATCAAATGATTTTAATGGAGCAGTAGCCACTGCATTTTTAGGTAATTCTTCACTCTCAGGAACTTGGTTAGCGGTTGACACAGCACGTTGTGTGTTTTCAGAAGCAACTCTTAATTCACGATTGATATCAAATGATGAACCTAAAAATTTGGATCTTCTAATTGTCTCCAGGATCATCTTTTCAGTTTTCAATTTTTCATTGTCTCCATTTAGGACTTCACTTTGGACACGAACAGGTTCTCTAACAACTTCAGGGTTATCAAAGAATAAACCTGGGTCTAATCTAGATTTTGGTCTTGTTTGTAATGAGTAATTACGTTGACGAATAATATCGTTGATTTCAGTTGTAGGATCAGCATGTTCATTGTTTTGTACTAATGGAGCAGATACAGATCTATATTCAGGTTGGTTTTCGTTATTGGTTAATTGTTCGAGTTCAATCTTCAAATTACCAATTTCTTTCTCCATTTGAGTTTGACGTTCAGCTCTTTGTCTTTCAATTTCTTCCAGTTCCTTTTGTTTTCTCAATCTTTCTTCCTCTTGTCTCTTTCTCTCAGCTTCTTCACGTTCTTTAGCTTCTTGTACTTTACGAGCTAATTCTTCCTTTTCCTTTCTAATCTGTTCATACTTTTCATGTTCAAAAATTTCATCAATTAATGTGGCAAAATCTGAACTAGTTCTCTTTGTCTCCTTTTCAATATATTCCCATTCATCATCTTCTGATAATTTAGCATAAGTGGCAATCAATTTGGTAGTCACTGAACCACGTTTCATATTTGGTAACATGGATAATCTCTTACCAGATTTAGAAGCACGCTTATTTGTATGTAAAGTGGAATTTCTCTTACTCTTAGATGCTGGGGTTGGAGAACCATTATTCAAAGTGGAAATACGAGACAATCTCTTGCTGGCAGCATTTCTTTTCGCAGAAGATCCTGGTGTCATTAAATTGATAGATGATGAGACACTGTTCCCCGTAGGTAATTGTGCCGCTATTTTATGTGAAGAAGCCACACTGATAACAGAATTTCTATTGGTCTTCTTGGCACGTTGTGGTGTAGTCATTTTCTTATTCGGACTATAACTTTTGTATGTCTTTGAAGTGGTGGTCATAGACTCTCTCTTTTTCAAATGTTCATTTTTCAATAATTCTTGTTCAGCATCCACTTTAAATCTATTTAATAATGCATATAGAGTCTTTTCAGCATTAGCACCCTTTTCATTTAATCTCTTCTTGATTTCTGAAGAATCTCTACCATGCCATAAGACTACCAAATTTTGTAAAATAGTTTCATCAATGACAGAATTGGTTTCAGCTAATGGATGTAAATATGTGTCTTCACGTGGTAAATTTCTAATACTCTTAGAATCTTTAATACTTGGATATTTTTGTAATAATGGATGTTTCAAGATGTCTCTAGCGCTAATTCTCTTCTCTGGATCTACAATCAAAATCTTGCTAATCAAATCTTGAGCTTCTCTAGAGATTTCATCATCATCTGGCATATCAAAATGACCACTTTGCACTTGTAAAAGTAATTGTCTAATATTACCATCTTCTTCATCAAAGGGTAATCTACCAGTTAACAAGGCAAATAAAATAACACCACAGGACCAAACATCACTGGCAAAACCGTGATATGGAACACCTGATACAATTTCTGGTGCAGCATAGTGAGGTGACCCACATGATGTTTCTAATAATCTATCCTCAGTTTCTAAAGCAGCCATACCAAAATCTGCAATCTTAATGTTATATTTATTATCTAACAATAAATTCTCAGGTTTCAAATCACGATGAACAATACCCAATGCATGACAGTACGATATACCAATAATAATTTGTCTAAAGAATCTAATAGCTTCATTTTCAGGTAAGGGACCACGTTCTACTAGTAAATTAAACAATTCACCTTTCTCTGCATATTCCAATATCATATATAAATTTGTATTAGTTTCCCACACGTCATATAATCGTAGTACGTTAGCATGGTTTAACAATTTCATAATAATAATTTCACGTTCAATACCATAAGGTAACGCGTCTGGTGTCATACCAGCCACGGCAGATTCATTGGCGGATGTTTGTGAATGGAATACAGCCTTAGAGATAATTTTAATGGCTGCTTGCTTACCTGTAGTCTTATTGTAAGCCAATTGTACTTTCCCTGTACTACCCAATCCGAGCGTTTCACCCAGCTTCCAAGCCCCAATTTGGTCTCCCTTAATAGTAGGTGTTGTCTTGTTAGTTAACATCTCAATGGTCTTGGTTTCAATTGATAGTTGTTTACAGTTGTCAAGAAACTATTGTAAACTAGTTTTAAAGTTAAAGATTCTTTGAACTTTTTTCACATCGACGATAATCCATACGCGAAAAACGCGTCAATTTTTTTTTTGGTCAATTGAATTACCTAAAGGGGTATAGCAATAGAAATACTATTATAATAGGGTGATATAACAACGATTAATAGTAATTTAATTTCATTATGTATGTATATATATATTTATATACCTTTGTGTATGTGGGTGCGTAATTTTGAATATAGAACATTCAATTTAGTTGGCCCCGCCGATTTGTTCTCTGTGTGCTTCAATGATATCATTATCTTCCATATCCAAATCATCTGGAGTTTGGTCGGCTTGAATTCTAACACCATCGTACAAGAATCTTAAAGAGTCCATTTCCTTACCTTGTCTCTTGGCAAAGGCTTCCATTAATCTTCTCAATGGTGTAGTTCTCTTGATCTTGAAGAAAATTTCAGAGGAACCGTCAGACACTTTCAAGTTAATGTGAGATTCAGTCTTGACGTCTGGTTTAACTTCTGGCTTGGTTTCGGAGTTGTGTTCTGGACTTTCAGACATTGTAACTGTGGTTTGTAATAGTTTGTGCTGGCCTTATTATGTGTGTTAAATTGAAGTTTTTATTTCTTATTGTTTGTTTTTTTACTTTTAAAATCATTTCTTCAATACTAATAGCGTCTGAGTACGGGTAACCTAGATGATGTGACAGTAAATTAAATAAATAGTTGCTAATTTCATTAGATATTCTATATAAAAAGAGGAACCCTTCGATGTGTTGAGTATATTCTTTCTGTTTTATTTAAGTTCAATACAGTGAAACAAAATGGTTCTTAAACAGTTTGAATCAAGTTCGTTTTCTGCTTCATCTTCTAAAGGTGATTCTTCTAAATTAGAAGTTGTTGTATATTCTAGGAATAAGAGTAATACCAATAGTGAATTTTCATTAGATAAACCAAATCATTTCAGAAGGTTTATTGATTCGTTTAAGAGAAGTGAAGATGATGAGATTACTTTGGAACAATTGGAGAATGGGACAGAAACCAAAGAGGGTAACAGTGATGGTAACCTCAAGAAAACCATTAAGAAGAGACATGTTCTTCTAATTTCGTTAGGTACTGGTATAGGTACAGGTTTACTTGTTGGTAATGCAAAGGCATTACATCAAGCTGGTCCAGCAGGGCTAGTCATTGGGTTTGCTATTATGGGGTCATGTCTGTATTGTATCATTCAAGCTTGTGGTGAATTAGCAGTTTGTTATAGTGGGTTACCAAGTAATTTTAATATCTATCCAACATTTTTAGTAGAACCAGCTATGGGGTTTGCTGTAGCGTGGGTTTATTGTATTCAATGGCTTTGTGTTTGTCCATTGGAGTTAGTTACTGCTTCAATGACTATTAAATATTGGACTACTACTATTAATCCTGACATATTTGTATTAATATTTTATTTATTGGTCATTATTATTAATGTGTTTGGTGCTAGAGGTTATGCTGAAGCAGAATTTTTCTTCAACTCTTGTAAAGTGTTAATGATGATTGGTTTTGTGATTCTTGGTATTGCAATTACAACAGGTGGTGCTGGTAATTCTGGTTATATTGGTGCTAAATATTGGCACTCACCGGGTGCATTTAATGGTGATAAAGCTATTGATCATTTTAAAGGTATTATGGCTACTTTTGTAACAGCAGCCTTCTCATTTGGTGCCTCTGAATTTATTTCCATTACAGCTAGTGAACAGGAAAATCCAAGAAAGGCAATTCCACATGCTGCTAAGATAATGATCTATAGAATTCTGTTTGTATTTTTAGGATCCATCACTTTAATTGGGTTCTTGGTACCATTTGATTCTCCGCAATTATTAGGTTCTGCTGGTTCAATGACAAAGGCATCTCCATATGTCATTGCAGTGGCTTCACATGGTATTAAAGTGGTCCCACATATTATCAATGCCGTTATTTTGTTATCGGTCTTATCAGTGGGTAATTCAGCATTTTATTCCAGTTCACGTTTACTTTATTCATTGGCTCAACAAGGTTATGCACCTCAATGGTTTAACTATATTGACAGAGAGGGGAGACCCGCTTTGGCAATGTGTTGTTCCGCACTGTTTGCTGTTATTGCTTTCTGTGCCGCTTCACCCAAGGAGGAACAAGTGTTCACTTGGTTATTAGCCATTTCAGGGTTATCTCAATTGTTCACTTGGATCGCCATATGTATATCTCATTTGAGATTTAGAAGAGCAATGACAGTGCAAAACAAATCATTAGGTGAAGTCGGTTTTAAATCACAAGTGGGGATCTATGGTTCATTATATGCAGCAGTAATGATGATACTTGCCTTAGTGGCACAATTTTGGGTAGCTATTTCCCCCATTGATGGTCATGGTTTAGATGTTCAAAATTTCTTTGAAAATTATTTGGCAATGCCCATCTTAATTTTATTCTATTTGGGGTATAAGATTTGGAAATGGGATTGGCGTTTGTTTATTCCAGCAGATCAAATTGATTTAACCGTTTATCGTAAAGTGTTTGATGACGATGTATTGAAACAAGAGGAGGAAGAGTGTAAAATTGAATACCAAAATTCATCCATTTGGAGGAAATTACAAAGTTTCTGGTGTTGAATTAGTATTCAATTTTACTGACATATTGTCTTTTCTTACAATAAATTTCAAATAATCAAAAAAAAAAAATTCAATAATATTAGTTCTTATTCATATATATTTACATAGTGGTATTTCTTTATCGTTCTTTCCAAATAACGTCCGAACTACCTTTTAATTTCTTATTCTGTTCTATTTCATCTTTGTACCATTGTTGTACTTTCACTGGGTTAGAACCATGTAAGAGACAGAAATTTAATTTAGCCAATTGCTTTTGGCAGGGATTAAATTCTCCGTACCTGTAATAATTTCTAAATTGACCACCAATAGAGTAACATGAAGTCAATCTATCGAATGCCTCCATGCAACTCATGGTCGTTGGGTATTTGGGTTCAGACATGGTTCAATTATTGTATGTTCCCTTTAAAATATTCCATCTCCGTTAATTGAAAACTTTTTTTTTTACATATTTCAATTCATTACACATCATCTTCAATAGTAGAGAGGACAGTAGAACAAGAACATTAACCATGGAACCTTATTTAATAATTATTATGATTGCATGTATTTGCATCATCTTTACCATCGAGTTTGTAAGAAGTAAAGAAGAACCAGTTGTTTTGACAGAAGCTACATTAAGAGGTGTGAAAAAATTGATTGAAGATAATCAAATCTTTATTGCCTCCAAGACATGGTGTCCATATTGTAAATCTGCTGTGCAAACCTTGGAACACATGAAAGTGCCCAGACAAAAGATTAAACTTTTACAATTGGATGAAATGAAACGTGGTCGTGAAATTCAAGCTGCATTGGAAGCTATTAATGGTCAAAAGACTGTTCCACACATTTACATTAATCAAAAATTTATTGGTGGTAATGATAAATTACAAGAATTGAAGATAAATGGTAAATTAAAACCAATGTTAGAAGAAGCATTGGCATAAAATGCATGAATATATATGTATACATATTTAAGTATCTTGGAATAAATTTTTTTTACATTGAATAGTACTATCAAATGCAGCAGATGCATTGGGGAACCAACGTAATCCACCAAATTCGGTTTGTGCTACAATTTCCTTTCTTGGTTTCCCATTGTATGTCGTATTGTTGTTGGATTGATAATTTTGAACGTCTTTCATAGTGATAGAATATGACATGGGTAAAATCTTGGGTTCCTCCTTGGATCTTTCCAATAATTCTCTGATTCTTGGTTGTATAGTTTTAAGATCGTCTAACCCATTTTGTATTCTTGAATTGACATCACACATATGTTGTAATAATTTCAAAGTGTAATATGCGTCGTTACCAGCATTATGTAAGAATGCATGAGGTAATTGGAACAATTTCAATATTTTACCTAGGGATCCACCTTCTTTACCGTATGTGTATGTATACAGTTTTGATGTGTCTAATGTGTACACGGAATCTTCAGTGGCTTGTGGTAAAATGTCACTTTCAAGATTTTTAAATTCAGGTAATTTTACACCTAGATTTTTCAACCATCTAATGTCACCTTCAATACTGTGCCCGACAAATGCACGATTCCAAGAGTCGTGATTCTTAGATTGTGATGTCATGTAAAAATCGATCAACACTTGAATAAATTCTACACATTCCCTTAGGCTTAACACTATACTTTCCCCCAAGAGGTAACAATTTTTCATGTCACAAACCCAATTTTCATTGTATAGTGATAACGCTTCAGATACCACCAAGTGATAATTTCTCAGTAAAGGTGTCACTGAATGTTCATTTTCTCTTGGGTCGTAAATGGAGATACCAATCTCTGTGACAATTGTATTGTCCTTTTCGTAAGCTTCAATGTCGAAGGAGAAACAAATGGTACTCTTTGATGAGATTAATTCTATCGCATTGCGTAAGTATTTAAAATTTGTTGTGGTCGGATGGCAATATATCGTTGGGGTGTGATCCCTTCTTGTTGTGGTGATTAATTGATAAAAAGCCCTCTCTTCTTCTGTCGCAGAGTTTAACGGTTTAGATCTGTTTAACAATTTGGTTATATCTGGACACGAACCGTACGTCTCATCCCATTGAACTTGCAAGTCGTTAATCTTTTCCGCTAATGTTTCGATACTCTCTAAATTTTCTAATTTGTAATATTTGGTAATGTTCTCTATGTAGTTATCAATAAATTGTTTCAAAGAGGGGTTACCATGAGGGTAGTTGGATCTTTTGTCAGTCAACGTTCTGAAATGGTCGTATGCATTTATCCAGTTGTTCCCATGGTTTGATCTCAGTAGGTTGGCCGTGGATCTCTTGTATATCTCTACACCATGCCTAGCGTCGCGGGGCAAATCTCTAATGGTAAGTGTCTTTCTGACCCCGTTGCCATTTGATCTATTATTTCTATAATTGTTGTTTGTATGGTATCTGTTTTTACCGTGATGCCTCACGAAATTCTTGGGGGCGTATCTGTCGACCATTTGCCATACGATTTTATTCATTGGTTGAGGAAATGTCGAGATTACATTAATTTTTTTTTCAAAATATATTCATTGATTCATTATATAAGATATTGTATAAAAAAATATAAAAAGGGTTCTCATGCTACTAAAGCACACAGGGCTGCACCCACACCTGACCCATCTTTAGCGATACGTAAATGAATCTTACGTTCACCTTCGGTACCCAATGGAGACAAAGACAAAGCGTGTCTTAACATTGATCTGAAACCTGGGTAGTATTCAATGACAGACCCATCACAACCAATTTCCACTTCACCGTGGTATCTCTTGTTCAATGCATTTGATTTAATCAAGATGGCCGCAATTGGCACAGAAGCCAAGTAGGCGGATCTTCTTGTAATGACACGAACCAATTTTTGAATGGCTTTACGTTCATCTAAAGTGGTCGGTAGTCTCAGTGATTGCAAAAAGGACAATTCAGTTTCACGTAAAGTGGAGGAGTCATCAATTTCAATACGAGCCAAGACTTCACTAGACAATTCGAATGGAGTCTTTAAACGATGTGGTAATTGATCGTGAGTTCTGTATTGTTGTAACATTAATTTACGTGAATGTAAATCAACCAAGACATTTCTCAAGATTTCACCCAAGTACATACCGGAGACTCTCTTTTCGAACAAGTGGAAACCTGGATTTGGTGAAAATTTTTGATCAATGTCATTATCGTATTTAGTGGTAGGTAAATGTTTCAATTCATTGTCGAAGGACCCCCATTCAGTGTTAATACACATTTGTGTTTTGCCCGCTTTCAATAATTGTTCTTTCAAATCTTGTGGTAATTTCTTAATATTTTCAATCTCTTCCATGTAACAACCGTTAGTACCTGTACCAAAGATACAACCGATGACTGGTTCAGAGATTTCACCTGTGTTCATTGTATCAGCGGAACCCGAAGTGTAACATAGGGATAAGAAAGTACCAATGGTATCGTTAGTCAAAGCGACGACGTTAACCATATCCAAACCGTAATTTTTCAATTGTTCTTGATACAATTGTACGACGTCTTTGCCCACGGTGTCCGAGATGTTGAACCCCTTGGTCCATCTAATCAAAGTCCCTGAGTTCAACGAGGTTTGAGCAATTGGGTAAGAGAAAGTGAACCCCATTTTCAAAGGTTGAATGGTACCAGAAGCATCAGGTTTCAACATTTCCGGATGGTTTCTTGTCAAGAAAGCTTTAGTTCTTCTTGCCAAGTAACCGAACAAATCTTCGGAAGTGACACCATTCTCCTCTAAGAACTCTTCAGGGATCTTTGATTTCAATTGTTCCAATTTAAAAGTGTGATCACCATTTAGTGTGACGGAACACACTCTAAAATGTGACCCACCCAAATCAGCAGCCAACAGGACCCCAGATTCTGTCCCGTTGGGTTTCCCCGTGACGTAGGTGGGGATCATGGGTA
The DNA here is from genome assembly GCA_003708535.3 of Kazachstania bromeliacearum. Lineage (NCBI taxonomy): Eukaryota > Fungi > Ascomycota > Saccharomycetes > Saccharomycetales > Saccharomycetaceae > Kazachstania > Kazachstania bromeliacearum. Next base: position 24,315 of record PPOP03000041.1, on the reverse strand, counting down.
ACCCCAAGTCAGTAGCGTTGTTAGTGTCATTGGAATTCAACCCGATTTCCATTTGTTCAATGAAATAAGCGGTCAATTCGTCCAGTTTCTCTGGTCCAATTACGAATTCTTCGCAAATTTGGTCCACTTCTTGTAGTAGAGCCTTAGCGGTAGCTTTGTGTAGTTCGTCAAAAGACATGTGTTGTGTTGTTGTGTTGTTGTGTTTACCAGTTGGGCAAGACGGGACACAGGCAAAGATTCGACCACCTTATATAATTGTTTTTCCAGGGGAGAAAGAGAGAGTGGAAGTGAGAAATATCGGAGCGTCACGAGCCGAGCGGGGGGATTGCAGTGGGAAACACAGTGGGAACAGTAGAGAATACAGTGTGAGTACAGTACAAGGGGAACAGCACAAGGAGAGGATACACAACAGGAGAACACAACACGAGGAGAGAATACAAGGGGAACACAGTAGAACACACAGTACAAACACGCTAGATCCGCCCCGTGCCCCGCGTGGGGTCCCTCAGAAACGGCCGCACCCCGCGTTTACAGCGGGAAAAACAAGAACCGGAAAAATTGTGGTGTGGTTTTTTGCTGCGGGAGGGTAACTGCCGTGGGCGGTGACGCGGGTGAGTGCAGTTGTTCTTTAACAAGTGGTGAAGTGCACTAGTGAGTAGTGGACAATTGCAAGAGCACAACCATGTTCAGAATCGCCAAGAACCTCGTCAAGACGTTCGAGCAGAGCGTCTCGGACACGCTATCGCTCTCGCAGGACGCCAACCAGCTGGACGCGTTCTTCCAGTCCATCCCACCGAACTTGTTGGCCCCGCAATGGCAACAACTCGAAGAGGTGCAACCATTGAATGGGAACATTAATGACACGCTTTCCGGGTTGCGTATTGTCGCAGTGGATGAATTGCAATTGCAATTGCAATCGTATTTCGACTATATCGTGGGGATCAATGACGATTCATTGCCCATGGTACAAAATCAACACGGATATTTGTATCCGGATTATAACGCTATAGTCCAAACGTTCAACAATCATTGCAACAATACAATTAAATTGAACGTTTGGTCCGCAAAGGGGGGTATCTTCAGGGACGAGTACATCTCCGTAGTGGCCAAAGACGAAACAGAAATGGATGAAATTTCATTGGACTCAACAACGAACAACACCACTACGAAAAAATACAAAGAATTGGGGTTCAAAGTACAATGGTCACCATTAATCGCTTCCACTTACACTTACCACATATTACAAATAAATATGGATCAAGGACCAGCTACAGTGGGCGGTTTAATACCAGACGAGGATTACATTATTGGGTGTCAAGATGGGTTATTGGCCACGGGTGGCAACCAATTGCTACCGGATATAGTAAGATCAAGAGCTAATCAAAGTTTGATCCTGTACGTGTACAACAAAGTCTCTGACTCATTAAGACCTATCACAGTACAAATTGGAGCCGATGGAAGATTAGGTTGTAACATCGGCTATGGGTTCTTACATAGAATACCTACAGTGAAAAACAATTTACAAGAAACACAATTGGCTACAGAAAATACATTCACTCCAATACCTTTCTCAGAAGAGGCATTCACACCTCAATTAGTAGTACCACCACCACCAACCACCTCCAAGAAGAAGAAAACAGTTAACCCTAATGTCATGTCAGAATATTTTAATGAAGGGAAAGATCCTCATACGGCAAGTGGTCAAAAGGATGATTCCATTGCACCACCACCAACTTCAAAGATATAAAACGTATATAGAAATATTATGTCAAATACGACGAGTACATATTTTTTTTTTCCACTTCGTTTCGCGTAAATTAATTTAATTAGAGAAAACTAATTCATTAACAAAACTATTTTTACTACTTTAATTCAATCAACAGAGATTACCAAGATGCTTTTCCCATTGAATCGAATCTTTACATTGACCACTTTACTAGTCACCGCATTTGCTGAAACAGCTTTAGTGCAAGGTGCTCTAGTGAAAGATGATTCAGTAATCACTAGATGTACAGCTGCAAATTTCGCTTCATTAATTACATCTTTAGATTTAATCTTAGCTGAATTCGTGGTCCCCTGGTGTCCACACTCCAAAATCTTATTACCTCAATTAATGTCTGCTGCTGCATCTTTAAAACCACAAGGTATTGATGTCATTCAAATTAATTGTGAAGAAGATGAATTTATTTGTTCAGAATTGAAAATTAATTATTATCCAACTTTGAAAGTATTCAAAAATCATCGTTTAGCTAGATCTAATGATGTGGAAAAGGATAAAACTGTACAAGGTTTGGTGAATTACATGTTGGGTCAACAAGGTTCTTCTGTCATTGAAATTAATTCAGATGAACAATTACAAGAAATTTTATCTGCTAACGAAGAAGAATATGTAGTGGTGGAAAATGGTATTGAAGGTTTCAATAAATCTTATTCTAATATTGCTAATGAATTGTTTAACACTCACATTTTCGTATCTTACCCTCACAATGAAAATAAAACTTATGATTTAGCATTATACAAACCATTTAACACTACAAACAATGAAACTAGAGGTGAACCAATTATCTTCACAGGAGACATTCAAACTTTAGTGGATGATTCTAAAGAATTTAACAATTGGATTAGATATTCTGTGTTACCATTTTTCGCTAATGTCGATTCTGAATCTTTTAAAGATTACATGGAGGCAAAGATCCCCTTAGCTTACTATTTTTACATTAATGAAACTGAAAATGCTGAATTGACACCTTTCTTCACTGAATTGGGGGAAAAATATAGAGGTGAATTGAATTTCATTGGATTAAATGCATTCTTATTCCACACTCATGTTAAATTCTTAAACATGAGAGAACAATTCCCATTATTTGCCATTCATAATATGACCAATAACAGAAAATACGGGATTGAACAATTACCAGCAGAAGAATATAAAGAATTAAAGGCTTTACCAACTTTAAACACTGAAGAAGTCGCTAAATTAGTGGAAGAATTTGTTGCCGGTACTGCTGAACCAATTGTCAGATCTGAAGAGATCCCAGAGACACAAGACACTAACGTTTATAAAGTGGTAGCTAAGACTCATGATGAAATTGTACACAATGCTGACAAGGATGTTATCGTAAGATATTATGCCAATTGGGATATTCACAGTATTAAATTGGGGCCATTATTTAATGAATTGGCTGATATGTTTGCTGAAAATGAAGAAATGAAGGATAAGATTTTATTCGCTGATGTCAATGCAGGTGTTAATGATATCCTAAGTTTCCCAGTGACCAGTTATCCAACTGTTGCCATTTACCCAGCGGGTAGTGATGGTGAACCAATTGTGTATCAAGGTCCAAAGACACCAAAATACATTTTGAAATTCATTAAAGATAATGGTACTAACAAATTGGAAGGTCTTGATTTATACTATTCATTACACCCTGATCAAAAGGAAGATGAAGATGATGAATTAGAAAATGTTAATTTGGAAGAACCAACTATCCCATCTTCAGAAGAATCTATTGAACAAGCTGTGGAGGAATCTGTGGAAGAAGCTCAAGTGGAAAAAGCCCAAGTGGAAGAAGCCCAAGTGGAAGAAGCTCAAGTGGAAAACCCCGTTGTACAACACGATGAATTGTAGTTGATTTATAGATTTGTCATATATACATACATTTTTAAATACAACTTCTAAAATTTATGTCTTTTATTATTTATTATGGGGGAACCGTTTAGGATATTTTTTTTTTCAAATAGGAAAATCTCAAATTATTTGACATGTGTTAATAACTAGATACACTAAACAAGCTACACATAAATACAAAGATGCGTTTGAGTGGTTGGATTTTAACTTCATTGATTGGCACTGCATTGGCCGGTTCATTGACTGAATTGGAAATTGATGTGACAAAGAGAATACCTGTTGACCGTTGTAAAACCAAATCATTAAAGGGTGACACTGTCAAAGTGCATTACACTGGTAGATTGTTAGAGTCTGGTACTAAATTCGATTCCAGTTACGATAGAAACTCTCCAATTGAATTCAAATTGGGTGTTGGTCAAGTGATCTCTGGTTGGGATCAAGGTGTCGTAGGTATGTGTATCGGTGAAGAACGTACATTGAGAATTCCAAGTGCTTTGGCCTATGGTAAACGTGGTATCCCAGGTGTCATCCCAGAAAATGCTGATTTAGTGTTTGATGTGAAATTAGTCAGTGCCGTTCACAAGGATTAATTTTATATAAATATATAAATATAAATGTATGATTTCATTTAGGTGGTGATGATGCGAACATTTTCTTAGCATTTGGTTTCAAATGATCAAAAAAATCTTGGAAGAAATCTTCAAATGAATTGAAATTATTCACATCTGGGAAAACAGCCGTGTTAGGAGTTGCTGAAGGTTCTGTACTGACTGGGCGTGATGGGTGTACCTCAGTGGGGCGTACTCTAGAAGGACTAGTCACTGTTGTTGGTTCGATCTTGTTTTTAATTGCTGTGACCAACGGTGGAGGATTAACAGCGGTAGGTACCACTGGACCAGTTTTATCTAACACTATAGTTGGCGTGGTAATTGCTGGAAGGTCAATATTATTAACCCGTGATTTACTTGTCGTTATAATGGATTTGATAACTTTCCCCACGTTTTCAGTGACTTCATTTAATTTCTCACCAATAGTATTCAAATGCCAATACACTCTTGTACAAATGCTCAATATTTCTTGTCTTTCAGAAATATTAAACCAATGTAAGTAATCACATAATATCATACATGAATACACTAATTCGTTTGTTGTTAGAAGAGGAGCACCCCTGATCAATGAAGGTGGTAATCTCAAAAATCCGTTCAATAATGAGAAAGAATGATGTTTTAAAGTGTATAACACCCGGTTAAGAAAATTCGGATGTATCTTTAATTCAGATAAAAATTCATTAAGAAATGATCGACATATCATGATATGATAAAAATCGTAAGTGAATAACAGGACACCTGCCCCATCCTTCGCTAATAATTCTTCCCAATTTTTGAACCAATAGTTTAGTTCAGGGAAAATTAGTATATGTGATTGATCTGATGATCCTTCTGTTACAATTTTCTTCTCTTGTAAATATCTTTCCATAAATATAGTGAAATAAACTCTGAAATCATGGAAAATGGAAATTACAATATCCGCCAAATTGATTTCACTAATCTTAATATCATCTGCAAAAGTAGATTGAGGGAATTTAGCCACTAAATTATTAAATTCTCTCACGTTATTATCCTGGGGTGACACAGTACCATATGTGATCGAATATTCAAGATGGCATGCGGTTAAAGAATTCAAAATTCTTAAATGATATAAATCCAAACTGGTGTATTCTTCATTGAACAGAACTCTTTCCTTAATTTTATGAAAATCAACCGTATTTAACAGACTAAAGATGGCAAAATTACTTAAGATCAATGAGTTATATTTAAGTTGTCTGTGTCTTTTAGCCTTTCTGGATATACTAAACATACAACAATATAGGATGGCTTCTAAATCACGAGCCTTTAATTTTTCAAACATCGTTAATGTATTGGTTAAAAGTCTTTCCACCAACGGGTATAATATTTCTTGTTCTGAAGCATACTTATCGTTATCAGCAGTACTCATTGCAATAATGGTATAAACACTAGTGATAAACAAATTATCACGAGCAAATTCTCTATCAATATATTTTAACCCCCCAGGAATAATCCAAAAATGTGATCTAACTAAAAATTCCTTTGCCAATTCATGACATAAAGTTTCCCGTTTCAAATAAAATTGTAAGAAATTAATTCTGGCTACTGCAGATGGTCGTTGTTCTCTTGCAATGGCTTCCTGTTTCGACGTGGCAGTCAAGGGGAATAATTTTTCATCTATATCATTAAGGATTTTGAAAGGATATTCCTTTAATTTGAAACCTTTTGAAAACAAACCTTTCACTTGAGAATATTCATCTTTGCAAAATAAACCGTTATTAAAATTATTTGTGGGTTTCATTTGTTGTGTCTTTTCAATTGGAAGTTTCTCATCAATATTATCGGGCTTAACTTCTGTATCAACGCGATCTTCATTATCTTGGGCATTCTTTTTAGATTCACGTTCCATATCATAGTCCTGATTTTCTAAATGTGTTGCTGGTGGTAACGTGTTAGCAGAAGAAGATGGTCCTTGCAGCAAAGTTAAGATCAAATCTAGTTTCGTATTTAAAGTATTGAAATTCTTTTCAACTTTATTTAATCTAGAATTCATATCTTTTGTAAGAGGATGTTCGAATAGATTATTGGAGATGTCTTTCAACTGTGGTATCGTCTTTTCAGGGTGTTTAGGAAATTGGGCAATGCTGTCAGCTATACTTGGTAATGTATGTATATTTGTTAAACTGGGCATAGATTTCGATTTATCATCGTCTAATGATGCCAATTCACTACCACGGTTCTTAGATAATGAACAATCAAGTTGTAAGACGTTACAGCGGTGGCATTTGCCAATTTGTGTTTCAAAATCACATCTTGTTTTAAACTTTCTGCAAACATCACAACTAAACGTTTTCCGTTTCTTTCTTTGTCTCTTCGCCTGTGTGGCACCATCGTCTAGACTTCTAGAGGAACTTGTTTCATTTGAAGAGTGTATGAGTGAATGAACGTCGCCAAATTTATCTTTTTGACTAGAATCTCCATTCAGGATCTGGATGCTTCTTCCTAAATTGGGAATGTCGTTGGCTTTTTCGAGATCCTTCTTTTCTAATGAATCTGCCATTTCAACAGTTCGGATCTAATGATTGGTATACTATTAGTGGTTTTTGTTGTCGATGCCCTCATCGTTATAAGTTCTGATAATTTTTTTTTTTTTTAAAAAATCTAGTTCTATTATATATAATTGAACCACCTTGAAAACAAAGAAAACTTATGATTATTTTGTTATATTAATGCAATAAATATTATAAATGCTAGCTAGTAAGATGCCATCAAAAGAAGCGACATGCAGAATATGATAAGTGAACGACTACTCTCTAACAACACAGCACCATTGTTTACCTTTTTCAAAGTGCCTAAACCAGTTTCTTGTTGTAGTGCTGTGGTTGAACTTGAAATTTTACTTGACTCATTAGTATGTTCTGTTTTATCAACAACATCTCCTTCATCATTTACTTTTGCAGTTTTTGTACTTTTCTTCGAAATACAACTAACATTACCACCTCTGATTATTGATTTACTATCCTTGGAAGACACCCAATCGTTACAATCAAAATCTTCTGAATTAGTATTAATCAATGCACTTCCCTTAACTACTTTTAATTTGGGGAACTTTGTTTCATTAAATGAACCTTCAAATCTAATACCACCACCGATAGTCTTTAATTCTGGGAAATTATCAATTGAACTCAATTTTGTATTGTTTGCCACGATTAAACCACCATTAATGCTCGTAACACTTGGAAACTTCAAAGAAACAATGTTTGGATTACCTGCAATTCCAAGTGAACCTTCAATAGATTCTAGTTTGGGAATTTCCAATTTAGCAAACGTGTTTTCATGAAATTGTAATGAACTATTGACACTCTGCAAATGTGGGAGAGAAATGTTAAGTGTGTCTCTGACCGACATATTACCAACTGATACTAATTCTGGGAATGTAACTATTAATTTATCTGAATTCCCATGAATTTGACAATAATTATTGACTTGACCCATTTTCTCCATATTAATTGTCTCTAAATACCTGTTATTGTTGACATTAAAATTGTCAATTTCCTTCAAATTACTTAAATAATCCAAATTTGTCAAAGCCGTATCAGATACACTAATTTTCTTTAGATGAGTTATTGTGTCACCTAATATTAATTTATTGAATGTGGGTAGAATTTTCCAATCAATTGAATCCATATCTCCTAGGGAACCAAACTCCATGGCTGTCAATCTAGTCAAATTTTGTACTGAAAATTCTCCCCCAATTTTCTTCAAACTTGCTGATCTAATATTATTTACTTTAGTACAACCTTTGATCTTCAAATCTCCGTTAATTGTTGTCAACCCATTTAAATCAATAATATCGTCACTGTATGATTCAACAATTTCAATAGTACCTTTAACTTCTTGACATCTTGCCTTTAAATCTTGTAATTGTGAAACGTTCTTGATCTGATGTACATCTTTTTGGCATAATTCGTTCAATTCAACTTTCTTAATATTTGTACCGTCTTCATTGATACTAATTGCTATTCTTGTCCCTAATTTTAAATTTTCTGATGGTAACAGCATTGCAGTAGCGGTAGTTAAAATTAAGAGTGGGATAGTTGGTAACTTCATGTTTTGTTTACTTTATAAGTTGTTAAAGTAAGTTTTGTAACTATGATAGAGATAAATATAAAAATAAAACACAAAAAATTAAAATAAAATCTGATAAATAAAAGAATTAAGAAAACATGAAGAGAAATTAATTTGAACATTTTTGGCAACCATTTTCCCTTTTATATGCTTTATAAGGATTCTACCTTTTAATAATCTCAGAAATAGCAAGAAAAGAGACACTTACAAATATAATAAAGATTGCTCAACAGGGCTTTTGCTTATTTTGTTATATAGAATATACCCTTAAGGTTTATTTAGTACATATTTGCGAATAGTATCCATTCTTACAAGTACTTCCTCCATGAATACATCACAAAATCCAGGAATTTCAGTTTCAATGGCTTTAAATGTCTGCAATAATGAATTAACATAAGTTTTAGTCTCATCATCATTAGCTCTTTCTTCCATCCGACCAATACTGTAACATATGACATTTTTAAAGTAATCTAAATTTTCATACTTGTTTAAATCTTGTATATCTTCAGTATTAAATGATCTTTTACTCCGAGAATCCGAATCAATTTCCATACAAGACCCCAATTCATAATTATTAATTTGTAATTGTTTACCAACAGGTTCTTTATATTTCTTATTATTACTTTTCTTGAATGATGGGGAACTAATCATTGTAATAGGAGTGTCAGTTTGATTCTTAGTTCCTTTTGAACTATTTTTTTCCTTCAACACATTTGATGACACCGGACTAACATTTTGTGATTCCTCTAAAGTTGGTTTATTTAACCTTTCAAAAGTGGTCTTTGTACCAAAATCCCAAGAAGTGTTTTCATTTGAATTATTGTATAATCTTTCATTAATCAAATATTTAGGTTTTTGATAATGAATCTTGTTTCCATGTTGTAACTTAAACGCTTTACAATTATCTGCTTCTTCTTTCAAATTTTGGATAGATTGCCCCACTTGTGTAATGAACTCATCTTGCAATAATTCAGTGGCACCTGGTCTAAATTGTGGGTCTTTAATTAAACAATTACCGATAAATGTTTTAATTAAAAGGGAGTATGAACCATGTAATCTTGGTGCTTTCCTCTTTGGTATACTAACCATAACTTTCATTGGGTCATATTTGGCTAAAGGCGGTAATCCTTTAATCAATTCATAAACAGTAATCCCCAATGACCAAATGTCCGCTTTTTCATCATAGCCATTTGAATTTCTATCAATAATTTCAGGAGCCATCCAATATGGTGTACCAACAAAAGTATCTCTTTTTAATGTTGCCTTCATTTGTCCACTAACACCAAAATCACCTAATTTAACCATCCCATCATCTGTTAATAATATATTAGCAGCTTTAATGTCTCTATGAATTTTTTGTTGTTTGTGTAAATATTCCAACCCCAATAATACTTGTTTAGTGATAAATGCTGTTTTATCTTCTGGTAACCCATTCTTGTAACACGTTTTCAATAAATCTGAACATGATCCACCACCACAGTATTCCATAATAATCCACATGGAAATGTCTTCCACTAATGTTGTAATATAACTAGTAATATAAGGTGATTTCAATTGTGCTAAGAAAAAGATTTCTTGAGATAAAACTGTAATATCATCATCACTATGTTCTAAATTGATTACTTTAATGGCCACTATATCATTTGTTAAATTATTTTTAGCTTTGTAAACGTCACCAAAATTTCCCCTCCCGACACAATCTTGAATGGTAAATAAAGTGGAAGGTGGGAGTGCTGTATACAGTGAATTATTTTCCATGATTGGGTTCCTCTTGCAAGTTTGATTCCTTCTACCCTTGGTTATTATTAATAATATGAAATTAGTTCTTTTGTTACACAAATTAAATGTTATTTATTATTATATTATTAGTATTTCCCGATGACAGCAATTACGCGAGTATAAGAGAAATATAAGATGCTATTTTTTATCCTTTAAAGTCTTTAAAGTTTTATGCAGAGTAATTATATTTGATGATGTTCTCGGTATATAACTTAAACTCCATCTTTTCTTTTTAGTTTGTTTTGTGGACAATATATCTTTTGTTACAGGTGGTAATGTTGATGGTGTGGGAATAATTTCTTTATAAGTACCCAGTGTATCAATTTTATTTTGCCAGTATTTTACAGTGTCTATTTGTTCTGTGGTAATCAATTTATCTAATTGATTATCTATTATCATATCATTTAATAATAAAAATTCAGTGAGGGGGAAAATGTGTTTCCCATCTATGCTAATATGATATTGTAATGAAAATTGAAATAAAGTTAATGCAGTGGAAGTGTTATTATAATTTATAGTTAATTTTTTCAATGATGTATCACTATGTGCTAAAGTGGATTGAATTTTTTCAATACTGTTGGATTGTATAGAGTCAATTAAATCATTTAATGAATCATTCTTTACAGTGGTATATTTTTTCAATTTATATTTATTGGTGATGAATGTCAATCTTTGTAAATCTGTCGCCATTGGTGTTATCTTTAATTTGGGATTCAAATTGGATTCATAAATTTTGTTTACTTTATCATTAAAGATACAATTTTCAATTAAATATAATAATTCCAAATTATTTGTCCAATTATCTAAAGTTAATGATTTCACTTTAGAGATATGCGAACCTAATGATCTGTGTACCCCTGAACATTTGATACAAAGAGTACACAATAAATTTGTAGAGATCCAATCCACATTTAAAGTGTTATTACAATCACAACATTTTAAATTTGCAATTGATAAATCTTGTACTTTATGTAATAATTTATTATCTTGTTTAAAACTGAATTGAGTGAAATGTTTTTGTTTATTGGATACCACCGTGTGATGTCTTCTCGGTTTATTAGACATATCTCTTAGTAAGTTTGCATCCAAAGTGTATCTGGACTGATAATTCAATGTTTTCTCAATTTCCAATCCTTAAATGAATTTTAGAAAAACAACTAAGTCACCGCACACGAAGGGGCTGATATGATAATCTAATTTTAAAACAATAGTGAATTTAATATTAATATTATTTTTTAAGTTTATATATTGTTTATTTGTATGATTACATAGTGTTTTATATTAAAAAGTTGTTGCTTATTAGACCACCGACATTAAAATGAATTTAAAAGGAAAATAAAAAGAAAATGTTTAAATTAACTTCTTAGAATAAGAAAGCAACACCAGCGGCGACAGCGGCACCGAAGATACCAGCGTTCAAAGTGTTAGAAGCGGCAGCACCGGTGGAGATCTTGGAAGTAGTACCGTTGGTACCGTTGGTAGCATTGGTAGCGTTGGAAGCGTTTTGAGCTTGAACAGCAGCGACAGTAGCGAAAGCGGCGACAATAGTTTTGAATTGCATTTTAATAGTGAGTGTGTGTGTGTATGTAGTTTGGTGGTGGTGAGATAAGGGGAAAAACAAAGACAAAACACCAAGAACTACTCCCACTGTCCATTGATAATGCTGCCTTTATATATCCACAGGGAAAAAGATAAAACGGGAAAAATCCTCGAGAAAAAAAATGGCGAGGCTGGCTGCAAGGGCCTGGCCCGCGCGGTGTCCCAATCGGGCCGAGGGGTAACGCGTCCCGATCGGGCCTGCTGCGCTGTGTCCCGATCGGGAAAAGGTTGGTATTTATATTTCCGCATTGGGCCGAGTGCCTCCCCACTGGTTATTTATTAATAACCACACGGGTTACGCGTCTGCGGGGTTGCCCGGTTTCTGAGAGTTGGTGAAAGGGGATGGTACGATTATTTGCAACAGTGTGATAAAGACACAACACGACAACACGAAGACATGCATGCAAGAGATTGGTTCTTAGTGTTTATAGCTGTGTTCTTACCACCGGTGGCCGTGTGGTTGAAGAGGGGGGTTTGCAGCAAGGATTTCTTAATTAATATACTGCTGTTTTGTCTTGGGTTTTTCCCCGGATTAATTCATGCTTTGTATATTATTAGTTGCCACCCATACGAAGAAAACAGAGTGAGATTATCTGAACGCAACTCTGAAGGGTATGGTACACTAGCATAAGTATAGTTATATATTTGTGTGTATCTATAATATATTCTGGGGAGTATCTTTACAGTGTCGTTCAGGATGATATGGATTTTACACTGTTAACTTATAGATGAAAAAAAAAAAGAAACATTAGGTAATGATGTCAATTTCATAAGAGAGATGAGGTCAATATGGATTTGTTAGGTGATATTGTCGAGAAGGACACAACAAATTTAGATTTCGAAATTAAAGAAAGAGATGACTCGAAAACGGGATTCCCTGAATTGTATAAACCTAAAAAAATATCGTCTTGGAAACAAAGATTAAGAGAGAAAAATGCTAAATCACCAGCTGTTAAAAGAGAAATAAGCAAACCTTTAACTGAAGCTGAATCTATTCATAAAGAAAATGTGGCCGCTATGCAAAGTATGTCAGAGGAACAAATTATTCAAGAACAAAGAGAATTATTAGAATCATTAAATCCAAAATTAATTCAAAATTTATTGAAAAATATTAATAAAAGATCTGATAAGGAAAATCCATTATTTGCAGAAATTGAAGGTGCTTCAGGTACTTGGGTGGGAGGTGTCAATGAAAATAGTTTACCTTCATTGGATAATGATCAAGTCAACAAAGCATTAAATGGTGATCACAATTTATCAAATTTGACTGAAAATGTCAATGAATTAAATTTAATTGATAAAGAAAATAAAGTGAAATTTGATGTGGATAGTGATAATAATGATGATTTAGATGATGTGGCTCCATTAGATTATCAAATGGCTCAATCTATAGATCATATGTCTAATGAAGAATTATTAAATGATGTTCATTTTATGAAAAAAGTAAATAGTCACAACGATGATGAAGAAGAAGATTTACCCTTAGATATTAATGATCCACAATTTAATGAAAAATTACATGATAAATATTTCCCAGATTTACCTAAGGATGTGGATAAATTGAAATGGATGGAAAATGTACCAGATTTACCAAAAGAATCTAATCAATTTATAATTGATGACGTTTCATTAATTAGATTTGATTTTAAAGGTAATTTAGTACCCCCCACTAGAGAAATTCAAGATACTGTACATTCTGCATTACATCATCATTCCACTGATCCACAATTAGCTGGTTACACATTACCTGAATTAAATCGTTTAGCTAGATCTACATTTGCATCACAAAGATGTATCGCTTTACAAACAATTGGTAGAATATTATACAAATTGGGGAAACAAACTTATTATCAATTAATACCAGAAATTGATGCAGAAACTTATCAAGAAGATGGTAGTATTCAAAATATTATGAATAAAATTTATTCAATGTTTTGGGATTTAATTAAAATGGATCAAATTATTGAATCATTACAAGTAGCATCCGACGAATCATTGACCAAAAATTTATCAGTGAGAACATATGCTATAGATGCTTTGTGGTTATGGAAGAAAGGTGGTGGTGATTTTAGGGTCGATAACAAGAAATAGTAATATATATATATAATAATAGCATGTAGGTTTAATAATAATTTTTTTAACCAATTTCTAATTCATTTAAAAACTAAATGTAATAGAGATTGTGATTCTGGATCAATACTAACAATTGTATTATGGAGGGATCATATAGATTTATCTATTTCTTAAAATAATGAAAATACAATATGAAGACGAATAAATTTAATTTAGAAAATTGATATAACATCAAATGAAAGAAAAACTCTAACCATTTAAGTTAACATAATATTCGCAAATAAAATTTTAGTCAACTTATCACATTTTTCATCACCTCTTTCAAATTCATATAAAATGAAATGTCAAGAAAAGAAAATAGAAAATCTGATAAAATCAGTAACAATTGTAAAGAACCATAATAATAATTAAAAAACCCATGGGTTAATCTTTGCACATTGACACATTCATTAAATGGAGGATACGAAAAAAATTTCGTATATATTTGTGTAACATTAAGTACACACATATAACAAACTTAAGTTGTGCAGTGTATTGTCTCCAAAAACAAATACTAAGGGACCAAATTCCAGAGATCTCTCTGTGATAATGGACACTTGATTGTGGAGATGATCGCTGACATTTGGTTGAAGATAATAGTAGCCTTGGGAAGTTGAAAAATTATCTTACTAATTTTTTTTTTTTCAATATTCTTTTTCCCAGTGAAAAATCGTTTCAATAATATTTGTTAGGGCTATGAATATGAACAGTTCAGATTTTACGAAGTGAACGAATGAATCTATTATGATTGTATTGACGTAACAATTGTTTGCAGATCATTTGATAGAATTTCGTATGAACATGGTAAATATGTTTATTGTCGAATTTTACTTGTCCTATTATATTATCATCGAATATGTAAAGACGCAAGTAAAACTGCAATTGTCATTTCGTATTTGTCAAACATATGAGAGAATTCGTAATGATTAATGATCACTTGAATTTGGTTGCTAAATCCAAACATACCTTTTTATTTATATGCAATAATATGTAAGATTAACAAACAGAGGTGAAAAACAAAACAAATCTTGCAATTAGTAAAGTAAAATCAACAAACAGATATATTGGAGCACATAGATATGACTGATTTCAAAGACAAACTCACTGCTGTACAGTTGGAATATGATACTTTAAACAACAATAGAGTAGTGGAACATTCAAGGGAATTGGATTCCATACTACATGAACTTACTCAAAATATTCAGACATTAGAACAGGAAAATGACTTTGTTGAAATTGAACAGAATCATTTGGACTCAAGACAAGTTGCAAATTTTATTCAATATGATGTTATCCCGCAAAGAATTGATGAGATTAACCAATTGTTAGTTTCTTTGACAAGATTATATCTAGAGCAAGAATCATTAGATCAATTCTTGAGATTTACGATAAGTTCAGATAATGATAATCTATTACAAATTAAATCGATTCATGATGATAAATATAGGAATTTAGAAAGTCAGGTGAAGATTTTGAAAGAAGATAATTTAGATGAAAGGCAATTTCAAGTTAATGAATTAAGAGGCAAGATACAATCGATAAGTGAAGACATTTTCAATACAAACCATACACTTCAAAATATGGAGAAACAAGTAAAAACTGATATCAATGAATGTTTGGAGTTATTCAATGAATTGGAACAATTACAAGAAGAAAGAAAAAAGAAATTAGAGATTGAACAAGATGAAAACGGTAATACATTAAAACCTCTAGAAGATACAGTGAATACTTGGAAATCATTAAAATCTTTAAAGGCCAAAAATTTGTCATTGCAAAATAAGCTAGCTGGATTAGTATCCAATAAAGAAGCAAAGAGAAACGTAAACAACAATGTTAATTCGACAATTTATAAAGACGTTTTATCAAAATTACTTTCCATCCAAGAAAAACTTGTTTCTTTAGAAGGTATCGAGGTTAATTATGATGGCAGAGTAATTAAACTTACCATTAAAGATAAATTTTTAGTTAATATTTATCTTGATGACTTCAATATTTTTACAGATGTTGAAATAAGAGATTTAAGTGATAATGAACGACAATTTGAAATAGAACAAAATATTAAAAGGGAACTTCATAAGAATGGTAAAATAATAGAGATTATCAACTTCATAAGTATTTCATTAATGTGAAAGAGAAAAATAAATAATTAAATAGCAAATATTCAATAAATAATTACATATGCAAGAAACAATTCCATTGAACAACAAAAAAAATTATACAAACCAGTTATTATTTTTTTGAAGAAGGAGTAATTAGTTAGGAAAAAAGACAACTTACTCTTCCAAAGATGTTAAAAATGCACCCATGGCACCTAAATAACCTTCATGTTTTAAGAAAAATGCCTTTTTATTACCTTCTGACCAAAAATTAATAGCATAACTTAATGTATTCATTGTAGTTAAATGACCCCTAATGTATGAACCACCAAAATAAATATTTTGTACATGATGAATTTTGGCTTGTAAATATGCAATTTGACCTATATTATTAGAAATGGCAAACAGTAAACTTTTGCTAATATCTTGATTTTTAAATTTCTTGTTTCTTTGTTTAATATCCATTGTTGATGATGAAGAAGATGTTGATTGGTCAGTAGTTGTCGGTACAGTCAAAGCTGATAAATTAGCATGAGATGATGAACTTATTGATTTTCGTCTATTTTGGAAAACTTTACCAAATGAACTAGCAATGGATGATGATTTTAATCCAATTTTATTATAATCTGTCCCATAGATATCCCCAACTAACATATCCACTTGAGAATTATCACCCTCTTGAGCCCATTGTAACATTTCATCATAAGTTTGTGCACCAGTGATTAAAGATAATAATCCCCATAATGTACCACCACCTAATGAAGACCCACCAACTCTAGTGAAAACATTTGGTGCTGTTACTTTCAATATGGAGACACCTGATCCAATATTCACTAACATGTAGGGATAAATGACATTATCATCAGTTCCATATTTATTGACAATATTGGAACCATCTTGATCGTTATATGTGAAAATTTCATCATTAATTTCATGAAGAAAAAAATCTAAACCCTTAATGAGACATTCCATTTCATCTAATTGAACTATTCCATTAGGTAAATTGGCAAATTCTTCTTGTAATAAATCATAAAATTTGAATGCTCCACCACCAGTGGCAATTATCTCTGTGGTGGAATAGTTATTATCATTATTATCTTTTATTATAGAATGCAACAATTGTATAAATTTTTCAATCTTTTCTGTCTCCACTGTATGAAACCACAATTTGTTACTGCCAATGGGGGAATAAACAACTTTAGCCAATGTTCCACCAATGTCGATGGCAATGGTAAATATTTTCTTAGAGTAATTACAATTGTAATTGACTTCCTGTGTGATTTGCGTCATATTACCTTCGATAGTTGTATAGTCCTAGATTAGAATGATATCGGGCGCCTTTACAGCTCTAAATACATGATCTTCAAACCCTTGTTTGCTTCGATTTGTTATTGGTTAACAATTGTTCCAAGTTGTAATTTCCAATTTTTCTTCCGGACCAAAAATTAAGAAACGACGTTAAAGAAATGAGTCAACTCTAATACGTCAAACAGAGTAGAAAAAGAGGCAATGGGGTGAACTGATGGGTAGTATAGTTTCCCTGTGTCAATGTCTGTTTATCATTTGAACTACCGTTGTTTGAAGTATGAGTTAAGGATTGAATGTGAAGAAGATTGTATCACTTTAATCGAGGACATCCTTTTGACAAGAGATACATTGTTGACAATAAAAATTACGGTAGTAAACAAACATATTATCAATAGACTATCAAAAAGTTAAAAGCCACCACTGAATTTCCTTATATAACCTTACTTTAACAAGTGGCAATCATTTATTAACCGCTGACGGTGAAAAAAAAAGTGCGGTAAATTTTAAACGTTTAAAAAGAACATGAAAAATTTTTTTGGTGAAAAATAATTTCTCTCTTTAAGTTTTGACACTTTACAATTGACAATCCAGTATAAACCACCAACCAAACGAATTATGATCCCAGCTAACGTTGTTGAATTGACTCACGAGAAATATGAAAAGGCTATCAAAGATGGTCATTTGAAATTGGCTGAATCAACGACTAAGAAATTGAAAGACACTCAAACTGGTATGTCATATTTAGTCAATTATGTGCCCAGTTTAGTGGAAAAACCTACTGAAACCCAAGGGGAAGAAGTAGATCCATTTGCTGAACCTGCTGAAGAATTAACAATTTTATCTGATTTAAACCAAGATGGTAAGTATCAATTACTTTTAAATAAGTACCCAGTGATTCCAGAACATTCTTTGTTAGTCACTAAAGAGTTTCAAGAACAAAGTTCCGTGTTGACTCCAGAAGATTTAATGCTTGCTTACAAATATATTTGTAAGATGGATAATGAAGATGAAGGAATTAGAAATGTAGTTTTCTACAATTCTGGTCCAGCAAGTGGATCATCTCAAAACCATAAACATTTACAAAGTTTCCAATTACCAGATAGATTCATCCCATTCCAAGAAAAATTATGTAATGGTAAAGAACATTTCTTACCAAACATTCAAGAAGAACCATTACAAGATCCAAAAGTCTCCTTTGCTCATTTTGTGTTACCATTACCAGAATCTTCTAATGACATCGATGAAGATTTATTAGCCATGTGTTACATTTCTTTATTACAAAGAGCGTTGACTTTCTTCCAAGATTGGTTAAATGAAAATCCAAATTTAGTGAAAAGTTACAATGTTATCTTAACTAAAAATTGGATTTGTGTGGTACCTCGTTCTCAAGCTAAATCTAATTCTGATGCTGAAGATGAAGAATCTTTGGGTCTATCCATTAATGCTACAGGTTATTTAGGTATGGTTTTGGTCAAGGAACAAGAAACATTAGATAAGATTATTGCTTTACCAGATTTAATTGACAAAGCTTTATTTGAATGTGGGTTTCCAAATACCGCCGGCCAAAGACCAACTGAATACAACTACTAAGTATGACCACTACCTTTATTCTTGCTCCCATACCTTTCCCAATTATACGTAATGACTTCTTAAATAATTTATAGATTTTATATTAATCTTTTTTTTTTCACTGTATATTATTCAGCCAATCAAATCGCATCTCGGCGGACAGAACGCAAACAACGGTTAAATACAATATATATCAATATCCTTATTTATAAGAGATGAATTTTCCAGGTTGGGGAGTGTCCCACAAGACATACAAGATCTTCACATTAACAACAAGTATAAACATGCCACAATCATTCACATCCATTGCTAAGATCGGTGACTATATTATAAAGTCACCAGGGTTATCCAGAGTGTGTCTCCCTGTTGCCAATAAATTAGTTAATTTGTCAGGTTATAGAAAATTAGGGTTAAGATATAACGATTTGTTCTCAGAAGAATCTCCCGTGGTTCAAACTGCATTAAGTAGATTACCAGAGGAAGAATCATATCGTAGAAATTACAGAGTAATCAGAGCTCATCAAAGTGAATTGTCTCATCATTTACTACCAAGAAACGAATGGATTAAACCGAACGAAGATGTACATTACTTACTACCCTATATCTTGGAGGCAGAAGCAGAAGTCATTGAAAAAGATAAGTTAGATAACTTAGAAATTAAGAAGACAGCATGATAAAAATATATCACCTGTACAATCTTATATAAAATTATTTATTGAAAATATTTATTCTTCCCTATTTATAATATTCCAAACAAAAGTAATTAATATTCTCTTGATATATAATTTATTTTGCTTTATTTAGAATTTTTCAAGTGTACTATCAATTCCATGAAATATATAGATGTCACACTTAAGAAAATTTTCAGTAAGAACGTTTGCTGAACACCACAAATAACAATGAATTCTCGTCAAATTTAAAAAATACAACTGACTAGTTGATCTTTAATAATTTTTTCATAAGTTTATGGTGAGTGTAGAAATAAGAAGATGGTAAAAAAACACTAGAAAATAGTATCAAAGATAAAGCCAAGTAAGTTAATTTACCATATTCATTATAATAATGAAGCAATGACAGCCACTGATAATACTCGTGGTATTGATGCATAAATTAATGATGGTGTAAAAATGAGTTAAAATATTACCAATTTAAATCAACTGAAACAAAAATGATTATTTGAAAAGACCATCCATAAATGTTGTAAGTTGGAGTTGTTAACTTGAGATTTAGTGATGTCAAACATTGCACGATAATAATAGGTAATGATTTTCAATTTTTGTATTCTATATTTTCTATGTAATTCTATATATCCTTTTTCTCTATATATAAATCCCATTTTAATCCAATATGAATTTCTGGTTCTTTTATATTAGAGATGAAAAATTTTTAATCTCTCTGTATCCCGCTTTGAACATCAAAATAGTGTTCTGCGTGTATTTCTTTGTTTGGTTCAATTTTGTCCTTACCCACTGTTTCATATTTGCACCTACAACGTTATAATCTTGTTTCGTAATTCTTCAGTAATAAAAATACCAGAAATGTTTTGTAACTCAACTGTAAATATGTTAAAAACATTAATTACTGAGTATATAAGAGACCAAGTTATTTACTCCTGCTCTTGCTCCAATATGATTTGTTAACAAGACATTTTATGAAAAAGTTTGGACGATTTTTACAGCCAATTAAGTATTATTACTAAATATTAACATGACAAGTAAGACTTGATACATGCAAATCCCATACAGTACTCAATTATGTGCAAACCCAACTCATTAAATATGTTGACAATGTTGAGGGCCACTAGAACCTTCTCTATTAGCTGACACTGTAGTATCAGCGTTTTGGAACACTAGTAACCATTAAGATGACATTCTTCTTACTCCTAACAGCCTTTTTAAACCCATTTAACCTTTTTGTAAATTTTCAGTTTATTCTTTACAAGTTTTGTCATTACAATGACAGTGGAACCAATTGTCGTGTTTCACCTTCCAATGGATTTTATATTTGTAAAGATTTGATAAATATTCTAATGTGAAATATTTCAATGACAAAAAACTTTGCCTTTATTAGAAACCGTTTTTTAATTTTCCAATCTAAAGTGTGGTAAATAATCGATATCAGGTATATTTGAAGTTGTTGTCAAATTAGGTTTTCTGAACTTCTAATACCTTTTGAATTCCTCCAGCCTTCTACAAATATCCTGTTTGAACCAGTTATCAAAATTGGCTTTGCTTTCAATATATGGCTGATATCGAAAATTCTAGTTTCTTGGTCGATGAGTGTATTTTCTACCATTACGTTTTTAGTTCCACAATTTTGTTCAATATATAGCCATAGTGCAAAATATAGACCTTTGTAGACTTTCGTATTATCAATTTGAATGGAAATTAATAGAGCAAGATAATAAATAATAAGGATTTGGATTTTGAACCAATGTTCATGGATAAAAAAGGAGACAACAATCTATATTACGGAATCTTCGGAGATAACAAAGAACTTTGTATGCCGTTTCTTTACGACCACTTTTTACGCACTTATAACAAGTAATATTTATACTGGAAAATTATGCATCCCATACAAACTCATCAATTCTCGGTTGAGCCGAATATTGACCTAACAGAATAGGTGAACATGGTTAGTTAACCATTTCTTTTACCAAGAATGTGGGTAAAATTTGACAAATTTAATAAAGACTATTTGGATAAACCACTGATTTAATATGGCGGGTAAAGGTGCAGATTATATTGGGTAAGTAAAATACCATTCTTTCGTAAAAAAAAGATAGTTTCTAATGTAACCAACCATTCAGATTTTACTTCGTCTTTCTCACTATTGAACATGTTAACACGTCAATATCCAGGTACGTTAAGTAAATTATACGTCTTATTCATACCAATCAAGAAATTGTAATCCTTCTGACTTTCCTATGTAATATATAGGAAATTAAACGTTTTTTTCATTGAAATTTCCTATATGATCCTCTCATTACTGGGTCTATCTAAATATCGTTACTTCAACAAGAAAAATACAGTTAAGCTTCATTAAAGATACAAATTGCGACGTATGTTTTAATAAAAAACTATTCCCAAACTACATTCCTCACAAGAAGAATCAGTTGAACTAACAACATTTTTAATCTGTGACTTGTGGAGTTCAACTCAGGTGATTCTCGAAGAGAATGGAAGCTTTGAATTGAGAGAGAAATTTAATTACATCATCCTATAGGAGAATCCTCCAATAATTTAACATGCTTCTATGAGCCGCTACAGGCAGGCACGAACTCCTATTGATTTTCTCATCTACGCCGTTTTCTGTGTAATCCCGTACGAAAGGAGGAACTTCGCATATTTTTTTTTTCGCGTTTTGTTTGAGGCTTTAAAAACAATAGAGGATTTGCCAAAATCTCTGGGTATCCTAATAATTTTTTAAAAAAAAATTTTTATTATTTAATTTTATTGGGTAAATTATTTGTAATGACTTGCCATGCATTTACCCCTATTGATATTTTTTCAATCACTGCATACTTACTTTTTTAGTATCAATTTCACTTCGGAATAAATTTTTTTCACTCAGATGGGTCCGTGTAGAAGAAAATATTATGCGTGAGTTATTTCTGCATTGTTTAACATGGCAAAAATATTAATATCTATAGTATGTTGATGTTGGTAAAACAGTTGACTTTCGTGAAAAGGATTTGCAAAGTTTTTCCAAACACTATAATTTTCTGGAATTGTAGAATAGGGAATATATTGACTTTCTTCGAACATCCTTTTGCTTAGTCAACATTGCAGACCTCACTCCCTATTCGGTACCGTAACACAAACCTTAAAGATCGGGCTTTATCGGTTACATCATATATGCAGAGAGTCTACAAATCATTCTTATATAAGAGGATGTTCTTCTTATATCTTTCATTTGTTGTCGAGTTTCTTCCCAAGACACCATACACTATTTTATAATATTGAAACTAGTTCAATGAAACCGAATTTATTGAAATCGTTTCTTTTATTCACTTTGTTCCGGGCCGCTATAGGTCTGGTCGTTTCTTCAGACACCACACTTTCTGGTGCCCAAACATTTAATGAACCCCTCACAGTTCAGGCAGGCGCGACTTTAGTCCTTTCTGGTGGGGTATCCTACTTCTTCAATGGCAATATCGACGTGGAAGGTACTTTAGTGGTTACAGGTGATACTACCAAGGGTATCAATATATTAAGCGTCGCCAGTACTGCTACTCTAGTTAACAATGGTATTATTGCAATCACCAATGCTAACCCTTCTTATAGTACTTCTTTTCAAATTACACCAAAGAGTTTTATCAACAAGGGTACATTTGGATACACGTCAATGAAATCTGCCACTGGAAGCGCTACCTTATCATCTAGCGGTACTTTTGTGAACTCTGGTACTATTAACTTATACCAAGATCAATCATTCGTACATATAGGCTCAGCTGGATCTAGTCTAATTAATAATGGTACTCTAACTACAACTGGTACTGCAACAGTTCCATTCAATTTCGGATATACAGTGAAAAATGATTACCTAGGTGGGATTGTCTTTGATGGACCAGTAACAGGTTCAGGGACAATTAAAAGTACTAAAAATGCTATAATTGTGAATACGGACACAATCGTATCAACTCAGAAATTCAATTTAGTCACAAGTGAAATTAAACTTAATGTACCATTAAAGACTATTTTAAACACCCCATTCGCTGATACATCTTCATTTTATCGGGTTACTTTTTTAACAGAATCAGATTATAAAAATTCAGGTATAAACTGGCAGACAACTGACGGTGTTGTTAAATTTATACCATTAGGTAATACTACATCGGCTGGAACCACTGTAGGTTACATCGGATGTGGACTTGACTCGTTAATTGATGGTACTATTAACCCATCCAGCAATGGAGGGTACGAATCTATCTTTTATCCTGCTAGAATAAATCCTGGAGCCTGTAAGGCAGATTATAGATTAGAAACGTTCTCAACTCCCCCTGCTACTACAATCTTAACTACAAATAAGGTTGGTATTCCTGAGACGGAAGTTATATCTTATTTCCCAAGTACTAATGGTGAACTTTTAGTAACTGGTGCCACTACATCTATATTTTCGTTGCCACCAGTATACACTACTACTATCACCAAGCCTAACGGTGAAGTGGACGTGGATGTCATTTCCTACTCACCAAGTACGAAGAATGGGACACTTGTTGCTAACCCAAGTACCTCTGTCTTTACCGTGCCACCTGCCACGACGACCACTCTCACCAAGCCTAACGGTGAAGTGGACGTGGACATCATCTCGTACATCCCAACTGTTGTCAACGGTACTATCACTGATGTGCCAACCACTCTGGTACAAGCTGTTCCTCCTGTGACCACCACCACTGCCACCTTGCCTAACGGTGAAGTGGACGTGAAGGTCATTTCATACTCTCCAAGTACGAAGAACGGGACGTTCATTGCTAACCCAAGTACCTCTGTCTTTACCGTGCCACCTGCCACGACGACCACTCTCACCA